>NIPM01000012.1:120967-142365 GCA_002738285.1 Holacanthella duospinosa | reverse complement strand
TTCTTAATGTTGTCAATTTAGATCCGAGGTTAAGAGTATTTCGTACATCTTCATCTTTCCATTTGATGCCTGTGAAATGTGGTCCGTTCGAACCACTTGGCCCTCTCTTAGAAAGTACAAGGAGAAAGCATATTTTGATCCAATTGGCTAGGGTGACTTGAGTAATTGCTCTGAGATTTAAGGATTTTCTGTATACTTCAAATCGGTCCCACAAAGTCATTTTCGATATTGATTTTTCAGGGTCATATTCTAGGGTTGAAGAGAGCCAAATCAATCCAAGTTCACGTGGGTTGTTTTTACTGATTGAGGTTGCCTGAGCACATAAAGAGGAAGATTCGGGAGGAATTGAGAAAGGTATATCTTCTAGGTCAACTTGGTTCTGCAGATTTTGGACAGCAGTATTTTGGTTTGAAGTATTATCCAAGTTATGTATATCTTCATTTCCAATTTTATTTACTTCAGCCAGTTTGGCGGCTTTCCATTGATTACGAGAAAGGGTTCTTTTGGAGGATTTGGAGAGGATAGGATGATTAGAAGGATTAGTATAACCTAAGGATGAGGAAGCCATTTTCAGCCAATTTTTGGAAACAATTTTTGTAATAATAATCGAAAGACTACTTTACTTGTTGCCCTTTTAAACAACCCTCATTATTTGATCATCCCTTGAGTCTTGAGAAAGATTTATCTCAACATCACCATTTCCGGGGGTCGAAGGGCTCTCTCTCTCTCTTTCATTCAAATTATGATGATGAGTTTCTCAGTTGGTGAAACACACTCTGTGTGGGAACCAACCAAGACTTATTGAAGTAATACAAAAAAAATATATATACAGTAAAGTTCGGTTATAGTGAATGTGTAGGGACCGGCAAAATTGGTTCAGTATAGCTGGAGTTCATTATATNATTCAAATTATGATGATGAGTTTCTCAGTTGGTGAAACACACTCTGTGTGGGAACCAACCAAGACTTATTGAAGTACAAAAAAAAATATATACAGTAAAGTTCGGTTATAGTGAATGTGTAGGGACCGGCAAAATTGGTTCAGTATAGCTGGAGTTCATTATAACCGTATAATGAACGGACACTTCAATTTAACAATTGTTCATTATATCCAAATATTTCNTTCAGTATAGCCGGAGTTCATTATATCCGTATAGTGAACGGACACTTCAATTTAATAATTGTTCATTATATCCAAATATTTCACTATAAATTTAGCTAAGCCGATTTAGAGAAGCACTGGGTAATGGGGATTTGCTTGAGACCATTTTATTNTAATTGTTCATTATATCCAAATATTTCACTATAAATTTAGCTAAGCCGATTTAGAGAAGCACTGGGTAATGGGGATTTGCTTGAGACCATTTGATTAATCCAACTTTGGATAGTTATATCGGCGTTGGCGTTTTATATTCAAAGAATTTGATATTTGAATTTTAGCTAATTGCTTAAATGTAACCTAATTATATTTCAACACTTTTATTATTAACTTACACCGCAAAATCTTTGGAAGCCTTGTTCAATTTTTNATGTAACCTAATTATATTTCAACACTTTTATTATTAACTTACACCGCAAAATCTTTGGAAGTCTTCTTCAATTTTTCATTTTGATTTCAAAATAAGAGAAATTAGAGTTTCCAATCTTATATTTCTCACATAACGTTTGGCGAGGTGTGTTGGTAGACAAGTGCAGCAATGATATCGAATTTATCGTTTAAGGACAACGCAGTGCGCTTTTGGCCTGATTTTGACATTGTGAATTAGTAATTTACTTAATAAACTAAAACTCACTCATAGGTCAACGTGCAAGTCCGGTGCATAGATGCGCAGGCATAAAAGTATAAGGAACAGTAGTAGCAAATGGTATCATTACGGAATTCAGACATATTTCACTATAACCNAGTTTCCAATCTTATATTTCTCACATAACGTTTGGCGAGGTGTGTTGGTAGACAAGTGCAGCAATGATATCGAATTTATCGTTTAAGGACAACGCAATGCGCTTTTGGCCTGATTTTGACATTGTGAATTAGTAATTTACTTAATAAACTAAAACTCACTCATAGGTCNCAATGCGCTTTTGGCCTGATTTTGACATTGTGAATTAGTAATTTACTTAATAAACTAAAACTCACTCATAGGTCGACGTGCAAGTCCGGTGCATAGATGCGAGGGCATAAAAGTATAAGGAACAGTAGTAGCAAATGGTATCATTCCGGAATTCAGACATATTTCACTATAACCGGACAAAATGACTCTCGGGACTGGTAGGTTTGGTTCACTAAGGCCGGAAGTTCAGTATAGCCGGACTACTTAACACATAATCTCCTATTTGCTTGGCAGGGACCGGACAGTGTTGTTTGCTATAGCCGGAGTTCTATTATAGCCGGAGTCACTATAGCCGAACTTTACTGTATATATAAAAAAAAAACTTTAAATGAAAATAAGACCAAAGGTTCTAGACCTTTTGTGTAGGAAACTAATATTCAGTTTTTTTTTGTGTAAATCTGTCAAGTGAGTCTTATAAGGATCGGGTTTCTCCCTAATTAAAAACGACAGGGAACCTTAGAAGGTACACACACATACTAAACTCCTGCTATCTAAATGGACCTAGTTGTACTTAAAAAAATGAAAATATATACATATATATATATATACAAATATATGTATATATTTTGAGTAATAATATTCTCAAATTAGTTAATTCTAGTTAGAAAAAAATTTTTTTTTTTTAACTTAACCCTTCTTGTGCTAAGTCCTAAAAGTCACTTGGTCCGAATCTTTGAAGGTTATTTATAAAAAAAGATGATTAAAATGAATGGATCCCTTTCCAAATTCTTAAATGGGTAATGGTAATGGAGGAAGGAAGCTTATGAATGTTAAATTAATGTGGGAACTTTGAATTTGAAAAAAAAAAAAATAATTTTTTTTTACAGCCCTTCGCGCTCAGAGATGAAGCGCTTAAGTTGAATGAAGTATTTGAGAAGGATATGATGAGATATGTATATTTTATTTTTATTTTTAGTTGGACATGATATCTGATCTGCNATAATTTTTTTTTACAGCCCTTCGCGCTCAGAGATGAAGCGCTTAAGTTGAATGAAGTATTTGAGAAGGATATGATGAGATATGTATATTTTATTTTTATTTTTAGTTGGACATGATATCTGATCTGCTGGGGACACCAAAACCGGATGACATTCGGTCCGCCTGTTCAGGAGCTAGAGCCCATATGCTCAAAAAACCTCATAAGGCACCCACCCTTGCAGCACTCTATACACTATCTCCTCAAGCCTCACCGGAAGCTGTACACCTACTATGTCAAATGCTCGTTTTTGATCCGGTATGAATAATATTTAGACCCCTCATCTTTAATTTAAATGGAAATTGGGAAGTAAAGAGGTACATGAGTATGAATGGGTCATCAAAACAAAAAAAAAAAAAAACGAAAAAATGTTGTCAAAAATTTTTTTCTGTTAAATTTTTCTTTTTGTCTTCATCATGCTATGACAGATCTCTATTGTTTTCTTTTTATAAAATTAGGACTATTTAGTTTCAAAATTCTAACCCCTCCTCCCCCTTTCCCTTGTTGCTTTTGTTCAATGTTTCCGTTACAGTTTCATGAAACTCACCAGTTATATGAATATAACTGATGAGCAGGTGAAGTAAATTTTTAAGTAAAAAAAAATTATACAACAGGGACTTTAAAATGGTTTCATGACTTCCGATTTCATGTTTAAGGGTCTAAAAAAATAATTTTCAAGAGCTTATATATGCTTATATCCGGTAATAATCTAACCTTTTTCATTCAAAAAAAAAATACTTCTAAGTATCATATTATATTAGAGAAGATAATAACAAAGTTTATACGCTTGGTATTATTTTAAAATAACCGGATATACTCATACTCAAATTGAAACTCAAAAGGAGGTGAATTGAGGTTAATTTTTAGGTTCTTTGATCATTTTATTTGGATACGTACTGTAGAAATTGAGTAGGTTTTTATAAAAATGATAAAATCAAAAATCAAAAAAAAAAAATTTTTTTTTCAATTTTTTACTTTTTTACTTTTTTACTTTCACCATGATGAAGAATATAATTACTTTACTTTATTAGAATATGAAAGTATTGTCCTAAATTTTTGAGTATGGGTACATCATGATTAGTAAAAAAAAAAATTATTATTTTTTTTTTTTGATTGTTGTATTTTGATTGTTGTAACAGGTGAAACGAGTTAATGTGGAAGATGCTTTGAATCATCCTTATATCGATGAAGGTCGATTACGATTTCATTCTTGTATGTGTCGTTGTTGTCGTACTTCATCAGCTGGAATACGAATTTATGCCCCTGACCTTGAACCATGTGCTGATCATTCTTTCGATGATCGATGGGAAAAAAAAATTATGTCACTTGCCCAAGTTAAAGAAGAACTCTATCGTCTTGTTTCTGATCATGCTCAGAATAATAGGACACCATTATGCATTAACCCTCACTCAGCTGCTTTCAAGAGTTTTACAAGGTAATACAAAATTTTTATTATTTTATATCTGAAATTTAAAAAAAAAATTTTTTTTTTTTTTGAAATTTATGAAATTTTAAAATTTGTTGAAATTTATGAAATTAATGAAATTTGAAAAATTTGAAAAATTTGAAAATTTTTGAAATTTTTGAAATTTTTTAATTTTGAAATTCCTATATTATGAATCTTTATATTTGAAATTGAAATTTCATTTACTGTGAGTTAATGAAATGATTTTTCTTTTAAAAAATAATACTATTAGTATTAAGTTAGACCAACTGGACATAATCTAAAAAAAAAAAAATAAAAAAATTTTTTTTGTGATAAGAGAGTTTAATTCATGTCATGAAGATTAATTTAGAAGAAGAAGGGGTTAATGATTTTAAGTCTTTGAATAAGTTTTTCATCTTCATATTTCAAGCTTTTTTAATCATTTTTGTATGATTGAAATGCTGGAAGTTGTTGTTGTTCTTATAAAAAATGAATAAGGAGATGGTACTGGATAAAAAGTCATCTTGACGTCAGAGGTCGATGAATGTCTACACTGCTATTTCTTATTTCTCGTCTTATGATTGGCTACAAGGATTTCTAGTCTAGTTGGAAAATATATAGACTATAGTAAGTAAAAAGTAGAGTCCAACTACTTTCTCCTTGACGTCAGAAAGAATTCAAAACTTTCTATCAACATCTTTCTCCTGTTTTTTTTTTTTTTTGATGATTTTTTTGATAATTTTTTCGGAAGTTAGCATTTTACCGGAAATGATGTACGTGTCAAGTTACCTAATTTTTCTAAAAATTTCTAAAAAATTTCTAACTTATTTAGACGGGAAGTGTAAATTATATACATTTATATATATATTAAAAAAATTATAATATGTATATAAATTATATTTATAATTGATGTCAANATACATTTATATATATATTAAAAAAATTATAATATGTATATAAATTATATTTATAATTGATGTCAAAATATTAGAAAAGTAACTTAACTCGGTAGAAATTTCTTCTTCATATTCATCCATTGTGTATAAAATTTTATTTTATTCTTTGAGAGTTTTGTAATCACTACAACAGATTTATAAGTGTTAATTTCACTTTCTATATCCCCCAGAGGGATTGAAAGAGTTGAGGTTTTGTGACCACTCAAAAAAAAAAAAAAAAATTAAAAAAAAACTGATTAATACAATGATATAAGTTAATTTGGAAGTCTGTATGGTGTCAATCATTTAATAAATACTGATTAGAAATTATTATATTCTGTTCAAAATATGGACTCAACTGGTAGAAAAATTTTTTAATTTCATTACTTGAGTTGAGTGAGAAAATACAGGGTTGTTCAAAAAAATTTTCTCACTCTCAATGTCGTAAATTTTTTTTTTTTTGATTTTAATATATAGTAATTTGGTAATTTCAGACATTGTTTTAGCTTAAAATATTGATTTTCAAGAGTATGAATTACTACTGTTTACATTGATTTTGTAATTAGAAATTATTTACATCTAATTGTTTTTCTTTGTCAAAAATAAAGTAGTGGTTGAAGTAAAGCACTGTCCGCTGATTGTATTAGTCAATGTATTAGCCTTATGTAANGTCAAAAATAAAGTAGTGGTTGAAGTAAAGCACTGTCCGCTGATTGTATTAGTCAATGTATTAGCCTTATGTAATCCTAACAACCTAACAACCTAACAACCTAACAACGAAATGTATTTGGGTGTCTTAGTCTTAGCAAATTAACATTTTTATAAAAATGATGCTCTCTCACACTTGAACAAATTATGAAACAAAACAAANGTAGTCTTAGCAAATTAACATTTTTATAAAAATGATGCTCTCTCACACTTGAACAAATTATGAAACAAAACAAAAAAAATCAGTTTATTGTCTCCTAACAAATCAACCTAACCCTAACAACCTAACAACTTAACAATTTAATAAATTTAATAAATTGAATAAATTGAACACTAGTGCAATGGGTAGATTAATTGGGATGATTACAACCAGCGGATGGTACTTTACATCTACTTTTTCGTACTATTTTCAGCTAATTCAGTAATAAAAAAAAATAAAAAANACCAGCGGATGGTACTTTACATCTACTTTTTCGTACTATTTTCAGCTAATTCAGTAATAAAAAAAAATAAAAAATAAATTTTAATTGAGAAATATTATACTTGGTAAAAATTACTACTATAATTGAAAATCACGCGACTACGACAGTGGAGTAAAAAAATTTTTTGGATAACCCTGTAGAAATAAATTTCAAAAAAAATTGTATATAAAAAAAAATTTTTTGGATGACCCTGTAGAAATAAATTTCAAAAAAATTGTATATTCTTCTCTGTTTTACTAATAATATGACNACCAGCGGATGGTACTTTACATCTACTTTTTCGTACTATTTTCAGCTAATTCAGTAATAAAAAAAAATAAAAAAAAAATTTTAATTGAGAAATATTATACTTGGTAAAAATTACTACTATATTTGAAAATCACGCGACTACGACAGTGGAGTAAAAAAATTTTTTGGATAACCCTGTAGAAATAAATTTCAAAAAAAATTGTATATAAAAAAAAATTTTTTGGATGACCCTGTAGAAATAAATTTCAAAAAAATTGTATATTCTTCTCTGTTTTACTAATAATATGACTTTAATCATATAAATTAATTAATCAATTAATCAATTTTTTTTTTTTTTTTTTTACAGTTCAACCGTGGCCCATCCTTCTGAGTTACCACCATCGCCGCATCAATGGGAATGACATTTAGCATCAGTCAATTCCACCGTTAATCCGCCAGCTCCGTTTCCTTAAAAGAAACGTCAATTTTTTTGAAACATCTTTCATTTTTTTTTATTATAAATATAAAAAAAAATTTTTTTTTTTTTTTTTTTTTTTTTAAATAGAAGTACGATTAAGTGACAAAGTCGTAGTAGGTTCTGTACTAGCGAAACTCTACAGAAAATATCTTCAACACCATCAAGAAATGTAAGATGTCAACAACGTCGGGATTCGGGAACTCGGAATCAAGTAAAAAAAAAGAAAAAAAAAAAAAGTCGTGTAAAATTCGTGCAGAACGAACGTCTCTCTCTCTCTCTCTCTCTTGACTCCATGCAACTGATGACGACTCGAATATGGAAGATTCTGAAAAACTTTTTTTTAAACGATTTGTTTAAGACAAAGCTCACACGACCGACCGCCGTCCAAAATTAATGATGAAGAGGATAGTAAAAGACCATCCAAAACCTGGATTTTCTTAACAATATATGGACCTCTTCACATTTGAAATTTACAAATTCAACCAATTTTTTTTTTCTCGTATTATTAAATATGAAAAAAAAAAATTTTTTTTTTTTTGAAAAAAAAAAAATTTTTTTTTTTGAAAAAAAAAATTTTTTTTTGAAAAAAAAAATTTTTTTTTTTTTTCAAAAAATATATATATATATTATTAGTAGTATCGTGCCAAGGTATTTGTTTTTCAAGTGTGATCAAATAACAGTGTAATATTAAGAAAGTCTCAGCTAATTAGCCATAACTGACTGTTCTAGACATTGCTATTGCATATAATTGGAATTATAATTATAAATATATAATAATAGAGAGTCTATGTGATTTTAGACATAAAACAACAACACCATGTATTGTTGGGAAAAAAAAATTTTTTTTTTTGGGAAGGATTTTTGTAATATTTGATCATCTGATAGGATTTTTTTTAGTAACATAATTTACAATATTCAAAGTTATTACTAAGATATTACTGCATNATTGCATATAATTGGAATTATAATTATAAATATATAATAATAGAGAGTCTATGTGATTTTAGACATAAAACAACACCATGTATTGTTGGGAAAAAAAAAATTTTTTTTTGGGAAGGATTTTTGTAATATTTGATCATCTGATAGGATTTTTTTTAGTAACATAATTTACAATATTCAAAGTTATTACTAAGATATACTGCATTTTTTTTTTTTAAGGAAATTAACTCTGTTAGTTTTTAGTACATTTGACTGGAATAACTAATAGAATCATTATTATAATTCTTTGTATAATTAATAATTTGAAAGAGTTAAAAACTATTTCATAAAAATCAAAAAAAAAATAATAATATTGGACAGAAGACCGTTGTTCAGTAGGGAACGGTTTTTGGACTTGAGATTTGATATTTGTTTAAAAAAAAAAATTTTTTTTCGTTTTTTTTTTTTTTTTTTTTTTTTGGAAAATTGTATTATTTATTTAGGGGTCAAGGTTGAGAATTTAAAATTTTGAAAAAAAAAGTATTGATTCATAATCATGTAATTCCAGCAAATGTATTTATAACAGATATCTCATGGATATTAAGAAGAAAAATAAGTTACATTGGTCAAAGAAAAATTGGACAGAGAAAATGCTGCCAAAAGTGTCTATCTAGTATAATTAATTCAATTAAGTACTTTTACTATTAGATAAATGAGCGGAGTGGGATTCATTTAAGCAAAAAAAAAAAAAAATTTTTTTCAGAAGAATATCATCGACAAAAAAAAAATATTATTAATTATTGTTCAAAAATACTATACAGAAAAACTAATAGGACTATTTAAAAAAAAAAAAAAAAAAAAAAAAAAAAATTAATAATAATAATGGATCTCATAATAATTTTTTTTTTTTTTTTTCATTTATAAAAATTGAATTAGGAATTTAATTTTGAGCAGCTAGCTCCAAAATGATTGTAATTTGTAAAGATGAATCAGAGTTTTAGATTCCTAATTCAATTTTTCAAAATTTTTAATTTAAAAATAAAATTTTTAATTTAAATAAAAAAAAAAAAAATTCCCGTCCCTCTCCCCATTCCCTTTCTCCCGTCCCTCTCAGACAATTTTGAAATTATATAAATTATAAAAAATTTTCTTTTTCTATCCTAAATTCTGTAGTTTGATAAAAAAAAAAATTTTTTTTTTGTATAGATACATGTGATGATGTAATTGGGCTTTTTTTTTTAAAACTTTTTGTTCTTAAGTACTTTGACTTTCTTTTGTAATGGAGTAATCTTGAATCTTGATAATCCTATAGTGTTCCTAATGTTTTGTGTTTCTTTGTAATAATCTTGAATTTTACTCTATATTTTCTTATAAGATGACCTTTTCAACAAAAATAGTACTACTACAACAGAAACTAATAATTTCCACGGGTTACTTGTACAAAAAATCTCATAAAAATTTATCATTTATGAATTATAAATTATCAATTATGAATTTATAAATTATAAATTAACTAATTGGCTCTTAACCCTTTGTCTTAGACAATCGTAGACAATGAGGGCCCACCTTATAACCAATTTATAATAACTTTTTTTTTTTTTTTTGTAAATTAACCCTATCACTAGTTCTGATTTTTTTTTTTTTTTTTTTTTTTTTGTTGTTGGTTAGCTTCATATCATTTATTTAACATTAGATTTGAGCTTATGTTGGTAGACAACGTAATTATTATATAATCTGGACAGGAGAGACAAATTTCATTGGTTCCTGACCTAAAATTATTAAAAAAAAAAATTTTTTTTTTTAATATTGAAATTTTTTTTTTTAATATTGAAATTTTTATTAAATATTTAACTCTTTACTTTAACTTTTTCCCATTTTGATCACTTTCTCCATCATTTCAAATTTAATGCAAGTTAGGTTTTAACTTGTTAGGTAAAAATAAAAATTTTAATTTTTAATTTTCCCACATTTTTTTTTTTTTTTTTTTTTTAAATCTTAATTTTTAAAAACCTGTAACTGTAACTTCCTTTCATCATTTTCTGATGGTCGCCCTGCTTAACATCTTCCCAACTTCCTTCTTCCTCTTCATTTTACTTTATTTTTAAAATTTAAAAAAAAAAATAATAATAATAATAAAATAAATATATAAAATAAAGACTTTAATTCACGACTATTTACTACTAGAAATAATATGTAGGAAAATGAGAAAATGCACTCTGACTAATGTAAGTTATGAAGTTGGGAATGTTTTTGATACCATGCCGATGAATATCAGTGAACCAATAATAATTGTCAAAAATTTAATCGAGAAATACCATTATAATTTAATCATTTGTCTAATAAGTTGAATAAAACTTAAGAAATAAATAATACCATGTTGTGGTACTAAACAAAAGATTTTGAAAGGATTTTTCTAATTTTTTCGGATTTAGTAATCTTAACTTTAGATAATATGAAGATCAAAACTCCCGGGTATTAGAGATTAAAAAGTGATTATTTTCAATCTTAAACTCATTTATATCAAATCAGATAGAAATAGAATAGAAATCTTTAGGTCATGAGATTTTTTTTACCGGGTATTTTGAATTTTTTGCCGGGTATTTTGAATTTTTACCGGGTATTTAGAATTTTTACCTGGTATTTCGAATTTTTACCGGGTATTTCGAATTTTTACTGGGTATTTCGAATTTTTTACCGAGTATTTGGAATATTTAACGGGTATTTGGAACATTTTACCGGGTATTTGGAATTTTTTACCGGGTATTTGAAATTTTTTAGCGGATGTTTTGATCTTTTTTTTTATTACAAATTGTGTGTTTTTGAGTCTACAGGTCATCGGAAAGATTTGAAACTGATGCGAAGTAAATATGATATTTGGGTCACAAATTCAAAAATTTTGGTGTTACAAACTAAAGAATTAGATTTTTCATTAATTTTTGACACTGAATATTTTGTAACAAACTCAAGGTCAAATTAACTTTTTGGTTACGAGATATGATACTCGGATATTTTGACCCAGAGATTGGATTGACTTCTCGGGTAAATTCTAAAATTCTCCCAATGACCTGTAGCACTCAATAGACACTAGGGGGTCTACCAATAGCTTCCGTGGATTTGCTTGAGATTCTGTAAAGTTACTCTTTTACGTGAAATTGTGTGTTTGTGTAAAAACCGAGACAGATTTTACGAAATTGTATCCTCTCTCATAAAAAAGGAACTTGACACAATCTCACGCAAATCCACGCAAGCTATTGGTAAACCCCTACTATCTAAATATTTTTGGCTTAGATTTTGTTAAAAATTTTAAAAATATAGAAAAACAAATTATGTCTTCTATATCCGTCTGCTAGTTTTACCCAACAAAAAAAAATTGTGTTTCAGCTGTGTGTTACTACTTTGAATTTTTTGAAACTTTTTTATATTTTTAATTAATCACTTAATATGGATTTTCTACTGTCTGTTTTCCCTATTTGGGCCAAATGAGAATTTAAGTTGGGGGAAAAAAACCGCCAATTTCAAATTCAAATTATTAAATTCAAGATCATAAAATCATAAAACCATGCTTTTGCTCTTGTTCTTGTCACTTTACATTTTAACAACAACATCCACTTGTTTCTAGTCCAAGTTAACTTAGTTAGTATACTGGTACTGGTCAACTTGACAAAACAAGGCTCGGAATTGGATTAATTAGTCAACATTCTCATCTAAGTTAATTAACGATTTTTATATTTTCAACATCTTGCATTATTTCATTTCGTTGTCTCACTAGATAACCTGCACTTGTTACAATGGTAAGGAATTTTAAACTCATCAAAATTACCTTACGTAATCTATGTTGTCCATTTTTAGTCAATTTCTTTTCTCTTATTTTATAGTTGAGACGACAAGCAAGGTTACGCCGTGAATATGTGTACCGAAAAGGTATCGAAGAAAGGAAAAAATCGATACAGGAGAAAAAGACACGTCTGCGACAGGCATTGGATGGTAAACTTCCAGCTTAATTAATTAAGAAAAAAACGGATTGTAATCGATATTGATTAATATATCGATAGACTAATGTAATTCATAATTCCAACTTTCAAAGCAAAGATATACTAGTTTAGAAAGGTTCTTTGGAAGGTTATTTAGAAAGTTTAAGGTAGAGTTGTATTTCCATCAATGTCGAATTTAGTTCGTGTTACTTGGTTCTCAAGTAAGATGTGACAAAATGACTAACCTTTTGAAATAGAAATTTTTTTTTAAACTTTTTCATTTTTTGGTTATACGATGGCAATGCTATAATTTAGCCTCAGTAATTATATTTTCTTTTTGTGCACGTTAAAATGGGTAGATATATTACTATATTCTTAATGTGGTAAATTTATGAGTAGTAGTAGTATTTCAACGTGAAATATAAATGTTTTCAAAATCTTTCTTTATATATTTAGAAAATCGTCCTATTGATTCTGATTTAAGAAAAAGTGCATTGAATCTCCAGAAGTCTTTAAAGTGGGATGACGGGGCACCAGGACTTGCTGCAGCTATGGGTGATGAAGTAAGATTTATTTTCAATTATTGGATTATCCAATTTCTACTTTAAAATTTCTTTGTTCAAATTTTTAGAGTGGTGGTACAGGGATTTCAAGTCAAGATGATGAATATAGACTAGCTGGAGTGGTAGACCCAAAAGTCGTTCTCACAACTTCTAGAGACCCATCTTCTCGATTAAAAATGTTTACAAAGGCAAGTCATAAAATTATAATTACATAAGGAAATTTTAATGATTTATTATAAAATATTCTATTCTATAGGAATTACGGTTATTAATTCCAAATTGTCAACGTATTAATCGAGGTGGTTACGAATTGAAACAACTGTTGGACGCATGTAGAGCAAATAGCGTAACAGATTTAATTTTAGTTCAAGAACACAGAGGTGAACCAGATGGTTTAATCATATCTCATTTACCATATGGACCGACGTCATATTTCACAATAACAGGAACTGTGATGAGACATGACATTGCCGGATTAGGGAATGCACCACAACAGTTTCCACATCTTGTCTTTCACAATTTCAAATCTCCACTTGGACTTCGGGTAAGCAATAATACTATATATTAATAAATAAAAATATACTTTATTTGGGAGTTTAGTCATCATGAATGAAGAAGAAGTTCTAGTAAATTCGTAATTCTATTCAACAAAAAAAAAAAAATTCTTCGAATTTGTAAAAGGTACAAAACTCAAAAAAAAGTAATAATTACTAGAACTTTATTACTCATTTGAAAACAACATTAATTTAACATGGAAGCCTTTGGGATGATTAAGTTTTAATGTTACACCCTACACTGCTTTCATCATAAGATTTTTTTTTAATTTAAAACTGCCAAAATTATTATTATTTTTTTTTTATATAGATTCAGAGTGTTCTCAAATATCTATTTCCTGTACCAAAACCAGAAAGTAAGCGTGTGGTCACGTTTGCCAATCATGAAGATTCCATTACTGTTCGTCATCATATTTATAAGAAAGCTGATGCAGGAAGAAATATTGACTTGACAGAATTGGGTCCTAGATTTCAGTTGAAACGTAAGTTAAGTATGATTTATAATAAGATCAACTTCACAACTTTCAATGTGGTTCCTATATATTTCATTTATTTTTTATTTTTTTTTTAGTTTATGAGATCAAACTGGGTACTTTAGAAAATGCAGGAGCGGCTGATGTAGAATGGGCATATCGACCTTATATGAATACTTCCAAAAAACGGCGCTTTCTTTCTGATGACGATGGATGGGTTGAAGATTTAAAATAATTTTTTATCTCATTTCTTAATTTCCTTTTATCAATTCAATTCAATATTATTAACTTCAGTAGATTTTTTTTCCCCTACGAAATGAAATTTTTTTTTTTTAATCTCAAACGTCGCAGAAGATCATGAAGAACAANGGGTTGGAGTACACCTTTGTTCTCGAATGTCGATAGACAAAGAGGTCTCGTCATTAAGGGAATCCAATTTGAGAGAAGAGGAGAGAGTGAAAGCCAATAAGTTTCCCATTATTGTTCTTTTCAGCCATCTCGTCGGTCGTCCTTTCATTTCATGCAATTTTCTTTTTCCTCTTTTCACTCTAATGTTGTTAGCCCTCCAACTAAACAAACTTTCTCTCTTACAGTACTACTAAAATTTAAATCATGGAAACCAAAATAAGGTTATCTTCATTTCATTTGAAGAAAGAAAAAAAAGACACCACAAAGGCCTCACGACTCTTTGTTAACAATTAAGTAATAAATTGGTTTTAAAAACAGTGATCCAAATTTTGTGTATCCTTCCAATATATAGGAAATTTTCACATAATTTGAATCCCTACCAAAAACTAAGGTTTATAAAAAGAAAGTTTTTGAGTATCAAAGTCCATCATGATTCATGACGAACAACTGGCTCTAAGGCGAGCTTCTTTTTTATGATTCTCTTCGAGAGGCTTATAATATTTATTCTGTCTGAGTAAATAGGTAAGAAAAAAAAAAATTTTTTTTTTTTTTTTTTTTTATGAGAGCATACTATATGGAGTATACTTGAAATTTTTAGAATTGGAACGAGTGGAAGTATCAGGAACTCCCTGATTTTTTTTTCTCAAGAATACTGGAAATGGTGAAAGGAAGTAACAAGAAGAAGAAGAAGAGATTTCTGAACAGTATTCTACGAAGATGATGATACTCATACCATTTGGTAATAATACTTAAACTTTTTTTCATGGTCCCTTCATTAAAACCTAAATGTGATTAAATCCGTTTGAATTTCCGTTTTTGTTAGGAGGAAAGTACAAACCATGCTTTGAATTCTATATGAAGAAGGAAGTCTAAATTTCAACTTCAACTTCTAGGTAATTGATTTGTTTCGTTAAATTTTAATTTTAAGTTTAATTTTATAAACTTACTTTTTTTTAATAGGAAGTGACACAAAGACTAATCTATACCATGGGAGCTTTCAAATCCAATTTTTTTTTTGATCCTGTTGGTGTTGCTAAGCTATTTTTTTTTTTTTTTTTTTTTTTTCAATTCTATCCTAAACCACATCACGTTTCATGCGTATTGAATTCATGCGTCTTCTGAACTGATGGTATGTTTATATCTATTGAATATCGTTTGTATACCCTTATGTCCTTTATTTTTATTCTGCTCGTAGTCAAGACTTTAGGATTTTTTTTTATATATTCATTCCAAAAACTTTTCTTTTTTTTTTACCATCAAAGTCTCTTTGATAAAGGGAAAAGGTAAAAAAAAAAATAAAAAAGTCTGAAATGAATAGGTCCTTTTCTTTCCTGATTTTCTCTGTATTTGTAGTACCATGCACTGATAGTCGTCGTCCCTTATACACAGTACCTTCTAATAGTACTCAAAGTATGAAATTTACGCCCTGCCGAATACAAGGAGATAAAGTTTGTAAGGGAGGGAAGGAGAGAGGACGAGAGTAGAATTGAATTCATGGAGCAAAATCCAACTTTCTCCGGTCTACAGGGAGAAAATTTTCTTTTTTTTTTATACTCTCCCAAACCTTTGGATCTTCCTCCCTTATTTTTCTTCTCCCACGACTAAGTTTTTCAAGTATACAGACTAACGGGAAGACTTGGTTTGTTCAGTCTTCTTACTTGGATTTCTTGCCTCCGAGTATAAGTCTCTCCACAGAGGAGAGAGTAGGGCTCTCTGGTACTCTCAGCGAGACTCTGTACTTTTTTCCTTTCCTTCCTAACCTCTTTTCTTTTCTTTTATCATTTACTCTTCAGTGGTTTAGATCCAAAGACAGGAGGTAGGCCAAGGCCTGCACGGGTCGAGCAGTTACCGTTTATCATTACCAATTATCCTCTTACTATCTTTCCTTCTAACCTCTATCTTCTTGAAAAGAATTAAAACTAACCGCTCCTTCCGCTTCAAACTTCTTCTCTTACTTCTGTCTTCTTCATCTTGGACTGAGAAAAAAAAAAAATATAACAATACTTATTCTTTTCTTCTTGAACTTCTTCATCTTTTGATACTTACCTTAACAACCTTAGTCACTGTTTCTAATAGTTACATCCATAACGACCCGTGCAGGCTATTCGCCGTGACGGAATTCTATCTTACACATGTAGACCATCGAAGAGATTCTTTATCATCTAAAGAGAAAGTGAAGACCAAGAAAAACTCGAATCTAAAGATGAGAGAGTATTCCTGCTGGATTCTGATTCTGGACAACAATCAAATCTAGTAGAAGATCAGGTAAGTTATTTTTATAATAATAATAATGTAATAATTTAATTAATTTAATAATTAATTATTATACTCTTTAGTCTTTACTCATGACTCATGTCTCTTGACTCTTGGAAGTCAAAGTTATAAATTATAAATTAATAAGTAGATAGTGATGATAAACCGTAATTTGATTAGACTCAAACCTAGATACTATATTACTAGTATGACATCTAATTGAAGAACTATTTTTTGGGTTCATTGAAGATCTAACGTTGGATGTAATATACATCCTATGATAGATGTATTATTAGTTATTATCAGAGGGCGGATACTTACTTATCTACTTCTTTTTGGGTATTGCACCTGCACCTATGTAACTTCGTATCTTTCCGATTCATGTAATTTGAAGATGAATAGAATGCCCTTATAAAAAAGTATTTTAAGTATTTTTGGTTTTTAGGCATTAGGAAGTACTTTCGAAAGTAATTTTGAATATTAAGTAATTAAAAAGTACTTTGTCAAGTAATTTGGTGTATTAATCGTTTTTCGAGAATAATTTCCCTCATATTCGCTCTAAATTTGTCGATGAGTCAAAATGATAAACTGCAGAAAGTAAAAGTTCACAGTTTTGTTCAAAGAAGTATATTTAAAACTAAATTATGCGTCCATTAAATTTTCGGCAAGGCGAATTCCTAGGGACCGAAATGAATTGGACTAAAATGTGCAGTTGGGACCCAAAAATTTAAGCCGAAC
The DNA here is from genome assembly GCA_002738285.1 of Holacanthella duospinosa. NCBI lineage: Eukaryota > Metazoa > Arthropoda > Collembola > Poduromorpha > Neanuridae > Holacanthella > Holacanthella duospinosa. Next base: position 125,140 of record NIPM01000012.1, on the reverse strand, counting down.
CTTCAGTTGCAACAAACGCTTTTTCGCGGTCCCAGTTATAATAAAGACATGATTTTACGTCGGTTAACACGAGCGCCAAATAATGGTATACTTTCTGGAGAAATCAACCTTTTTTTTTTTCAGAAAAAATTTAATGAAAATTTCCTTTAAATTATATAAAAATCATCTGACTTATGTATTGGAGTTGTGATAGTGTTTAAATTAAACATTCCTTAAACAATAAATCAAACAGTTCGATTTTTATGATCCAAATTAGTATACAACCGAATTTTTAGGCTTCAATTAAGTGAATTAATTAAAAAAATTGTAAATACTTACCAAAAATAACAAAGTATTGTTAATTATTTTATACTTTTTTATCTGTATTTCGTCGCTTTTTGGCAAGTATTTAAGTAAGTAAAATGCTGTTTTTTAGAAAGTATATATCCGCCCTCTGATTATTATATTCATGTTGTGGTAAAATTGATTTATGAGATAACAAAATTTGAACAGACAGGGCCTCAAGTTATTATTTTCAGTTTTTAGAAGAGAGTCGATGACTATGTTAATAGAAGAATCTTGTGGTTTTATATTAGTTTTTCTCATCTTATAAATATTGAGGTTTTGATTAGTTACTTTATTTTATTAGAACTTGAAGACTCCACATCCGGTTTTTTATAATTCAATTCTTTTTTTTTTTTTTTTTTTTGGTTCTTTCTTATTAGAAAAACCTTTTTCAAGTTTAGTTGGTTATTGGAGAGGTTAAGTTGATTATTTGGGAATTGTGTAGTATTGAATTATTTCAATTGTTAGTTAAATTATTGTAAAAGGTTATAAATTGATTGAGGAGAGTAAGAATGGTTTTGAATTGGTGGTTAGTTGTGTAGTGATTTAGTAAAAAAAAAGAATGGATTGTCCAAAGTTGGTAAAAAATTTCGTTAGATTCAAGAAAACGGAAGGAATTAAATTGTGTGTTTCATAAAAAAGTAAGGACTTGAGTAGAATGGATGGGAGAGGAGATAAGTACTGTAATTTTGTTTTCTTTCTTCTAATTACGTCCTTTCACTTTCTCTATTTCCGTTTCTTCTCACTCAAACATTTTCACTTAGTAACAGTGTATGTCAGGAATTTTTTTTTTTTTTTTTTTTTTATGGTCAAGTAAACTGTCACCTATCGTCAGGAATTTATTTTGTGCTGGGTATCCACTTGTCAAATTTATCAANGGGGGGGGGGAGATTTAGGTATTACATTTAAAAGGAATAAATCTTATTTTCATTATTCTGATTCTTTCTTGACACTCTCTAAAGTCTCTATTCAGTAGTTATTTTTATAATTTAAAAAAAAATTAATTATACTAGAAGCCCATTTTTTTGATGAATGACAATGTTTGGGTCATATGAACCAATTTGTTGAGTTACACAGTTCTAATTTCTATCTTCAGTACACAAATATTGTGACTGTACTATGACTGTGACTGTGAGTGAGTTGTAGAAATTATGAAATATTGTGTGGTAACAAGAATTTTCGGACATTGTGATTGTCGTGATAATTGTTTAATCAATTGTCAACCTGTGACTTACGGAGTTACTCCAATGAGGNTTTCATTATTCTGATTCTTTCTTGACACTCTCTAAAGTCTCTATTCAGTAGTTATTTTTATAATTTAAAAAAAATTAATTATACTAGAAGCCCATTTTTTTGATGAATGACAATGTTTGGGTCATATGAACCAATTTGTTGAGTTACACAGTTCTAATTTCTACCTTCAGTACACAAATATTGTGACTGTACTGTGACTGTGACTGTGAGTGAGTTGTAGAAATTATGAAATATTGAGTGGTAACAAGAATTTGCGGACATTGTGATTGTCGTGATAATTGTTTAATCAATTGTCAACCTGTGACTTACGGAGTTACTCCAATGAGGATGGAAGTAGGTAACTTGATAAGTTGTTTCTCTGAGGACATTGTTGAGAAATTGATTGGTAATCCAATTAATGAAAATATTGCGTAGAGAAGGATAATAAGGAATGAGAGTAAAATAAGTTAAATTAACAGAGGTCACACAACACACAGGAAAAAAGTGTCGCGCCATTCAAATTCAAATTCAAATTCAAATTATTTGTCAAGAATAAAAAATAGTGACGCATGCGCCGTCACGTTGATCACTGTTTTTACACTCCCGACCACTCCTATTGAGTTCCGCATTGAAAATATGGAATGAGAAGAGGAAACGGGAACAATAAAGTTAGGGTTAGGTATGAATGAAATAAAAAATAAAAAATTAAAAATTTTTTATCTTTATTCTAACATTTTTTCGAGTCACGTGACGAATCTGATCTTAAAATGTGGTGTATCTCAGAATTCTAATTTTCCAAAATTCAAATTTGAATTTCACTCTTAAAGGCTTTCCATCACAACTTACAGTTTATATAAATAATATACCCAATAAATCCCACTCCCTGTTTTTCTAAAAATTGTCAAAAATAAATGCAGTAAAGTTTTTTCAAAATACCGAATTATATGTTACATTATGGGGTTCTTATATAACTTTTAGTTTTGTGTGGGAAAACTTCACACTCTTCACTTTTTTATTTTCTCGCCAAAACCAAATATCCTCTAATATTTTGGCTTGAAAAAAGCATTGATACTCATTTCCTAACTTTAACTTTAAACGTTCTGACATATACTGTAAATTTCTGACTAATACATTACATAGTAAAAAGAAAAACCTTACTTTCACCGTAACTAAAAAATTCTTGACATACTGTACTTTTGTGAGGCCCTGAAGGAACGGAAGGACTCATTTCTCTTCACAACAAAATCATTTTTCTCCCTTTACCTATTTACAATAATAATTAATAATAATTTACCCTCTAGTCTTTACTAAGTAATGATTCCACTAAAAACTCATTACAACACAAACAAACCATAAATCATTGAAAATTATTTTTAAAAAATCAAAATACGAGGAGAAATTATCATTTTCTATTTTTTACTCCATAACTTTTTCTTACTAGTTAATAAAATGCTAAAGATAGGATGATTATATAAAAAAATTTTTTTTTTTTTTTTTAAATAATGACTTGAGTTTTTTCAAAGGAATAATTAAAAAAAAAAAGTTTTAAATTTGAGTCTATACTTAATTGAAGAGAGAAAAAGTTTCCGATTTCTGTATCATTTTGTTGTATTGAGTAATGAGAGAAAGTCAGAATTTGAGATTTTTTGGTTTGGTTTATAATATAAACTTTATATCCCTTAGAGTTGGAGTTTACCAGGAGAGAAAGTAAGTTGTTAGAGAGAGATATTATTCTCTAGGGATTTGAATTGAGTTGTCTTAAATTGATACTTTCTCACTATGTTTTCTAGTACTAGGCCTATCAACTTTAGGATATTATCCCACATGCTCCCATTAGTCTTTTTTTTTTATAGATCTAGCAAACCCATTAGATACTGACTCTGATGAATTTTCATTGAACTTGATACTTTACTACCACTCAGGTTAATGAAAACAAGGATTTTGAAAAAAAAAAATTAAATTTTTAATTATTTATTTTATTACTTCCTTTCTAATCAACTAGACAAGAATTTACTCAATTTTTATTAATTTTATTTTCTAAAATTCAAATTTCGAGTTTAAATTTTAACCAACCAATCCAAAGAGAGTGTAAATTTCTCAATATGACAATCTCATATCTTCCCCAAAAAATCATATCTAACATGGATAAAAAAAAAACATGGATAAAAAAAATATGGATAAAAAAAGCATGGATAAAATGAACATAGATAAAAAAATTTTTAATGATTTCTCTTCTAAAATTTTTTTTATTTTTGTACCATTTTTTTTTTTAACTTATTCTCTAAATTGGNAAAGCATGGATAAAATGAACATAGATAAAAAATTTTTTAATGATTTCTCTTCTAAAATTTTTTTTATTTTTGTACCATTTTTTTTTTTAACTTATTCTCTAAATTGGAAAATGAAACCATTTGATTCTATCACTTGGATTTAGGAGAGTGAAAGTAAGAAAAGAGAATGTTATTTGGTACCTAATGCACCGTCGCCAACTTGTCCTCTGATCACTACTTTTTTTTTTTTGTTTCTTGACTCAAAGTAGCTTGAAGAGAAAAAGGAGAAAGTGTAGTAGTACAGTTGGGTGATAATTTAAATACGCACCCTACGATTTAAAAAAAA
>NIPM01000012.1:0-120838 GCA_002738285.1 Holacanthella duospinosa | reverse complement strand
ACTTCAAATTATGCTTAATTTTCGGTGTCGAAATTGAATTATTGCTGGCTTCCTTCAGAATTAGGCGCTTTTCCCCGGGAGAAAGTATTTCTTTTGGTCCTCGTTTTGATTTCTTAACATGGATTTCCTTTGTCTTGAGATAATTCCTAATGCAGCCTTCAGAACGATTAATTAGCTTCGCAATTTGTCTATTAGACAAATTGTTTTGCTTGAATCCATTGATTTGCCCTTTCTCAAACTCAGATAGACACTTTCCCTTTGGCATTTCTTATCTAAATTGGATTCAAAGTACAAAATTGTTTGGTAAAAGTTAACATTTCGCCTTATTACTACTAAATAAATAATTACCTTACTTCAAATAATGAAATAAAACCGATTCGGGCTGGTCTTCCACTATAGATTGATGCAAACTTAGATTAAAAGATTAGTGCGTATATAAATTATCACCAACTTTCTCCCGCCAAAAATTTAATTTATCGTGCTAACTCCAAAACTAATTATTCTAAAAATCTCAAATTTGGCATAGTATGATTAAATAGGTCTGTTAACATGATGAACTTTTGATTGTCTACAAATTTTTACTCTAAGTTGGATTTTTTTTTAAATCGTAGGGTGCGTATTTAAATTATCACCCAACTGTAGNACAAATTTTTACTCTAAGTTGGATTTTTTTTTAAATCGTAGGGTGCGTATTTAAATTATCACCCAACTGTAGTAGTAGTGTTTGTAGGTTTTTTTTTTCCTCTGATCCAATGGTTTAGTTTGTCATTTGCAAACAACTCTAACACGTTTCTACTGTCGCTCAAAAGAGAAAGATGCATGAAAAGTTCTTGACTTGTACATTTTCTTCCTTTCTTTTCCTATTTTTTTTTCTTCTTTTTTTATTTTATTTATTTTTTTTTTGAGTTGAATGTCGCTCTTCCATAGAACCTTGATCGATTTGTAACAAGAGATGAGGGAATGTCGCGCATGTTCAACATCTCATCGATTCGAGGTTCCATAGAATTTAAGGCAGTCGGTTAGCAGGATTAAGTAATGAACTACTACTACTACTCCAAAGAACCAACTTTAGACTCTCAAGGCACCCAATGTCAGACTTACCCACTGACGCCAGGACTTTGGGACCATGCCAGAAAACCTAAGGATTCTAATGGAGAAAACTGAGAAAAAATTCTAAAGAAAAAAATCATATAAAAAAAAATATACACACTCAACTTTTCTCTTACTCATGGGAAATTAGACTGGATACTGGATATGAATACAAAAAAATGTATATGTATCAATAGATATGAGTAAAGACTGTTCAAATCATAAACTATATGATTTGTTGTAGTTATAGTCAACTTGTTCAATATATGGCAACATTGATGGAATTATTGATAAAAAACTAAATGACTTAAGTAGATTTATTATACCCATTGCTTCATCGGCAACACTGTAAACTGTAAACTGTAAACTGTAAGAGATGATAATAATACAGATGGTGAAAATTGAGAAGGGTTGAGAGATTTTTTTGTTTTTTGTGACTTAAACCACCCACTTTAATGAATAATTTTTATTATATTTCCACAGTATTCCTAGTAGGAGTGAGTTAAAACGGAAGTGGGAGAGTCCTAAATTTAATTTTTTTTTTTTTTTTTTTTCTTTCCTTTTGGGGTCAAAGTTGTTTTTGATGTAGTCATAGTCATAAGTTCTAAAGGACTAGGAGTATGAAATGTATCGACCGGTTTGTCTCTAACTTCCTTTCTGTTTCTATCTACATCTGGTTTCACTAATACACTTTCAGTTTCCAGAATCCTTTGGGAAAGTGTAGAGAAAGCAGTGAGTTTGGTATGGTGGGACGATGAGACAGATATTCATACAGTATCTACCAAATATCCACGGAAATTTTATCTTTTCCCACTCATTCAATCGAATTTTTGATGATTTACGCAATCTAAAGTCAAAATTCTTTAGATACGAACCACAAAATAGTTTCTGAGTTGATAAAAATCAAATTTTTAATCATAATTCTACAATTTATTATTTCCATAGCAACAACTCCATAAATTACATATTACATAATAACGAGAGAAATTTTGAAACAAGAAGGTAGCGATTTTTTATTTTTTTTTGATTCGTTTGACTAGTAAACTGTCTGTGGAACTAACGTATACGTTATAGTAAATCTTATAATCAACTTCTTTGTTTCGGGTAGAGTTGGTTGATTCAAAAAAAAGTTGAGTAGAAAAAAAATTTTTTCTGGAAATTTTTCTTTCTGGAAATTTTTTTTTTCTGGAAATTTTTTTTCTAGAATTTTTTTTTCCTGGAAATTTTTTTTTCTGAAAAATTTTTTTTCTGGAAATTTTTTTTCTGGAAATTTTGTTTTTCTGGAAACTTTTTTTTTTTGGAGGTATGACATAACCAAATGAAGAACCCAAGGTTGCTNTAGTAAATCTTATAATCAACTTCTTTGTTTCGGGTAGAGTTGGTTGATTCAAAAAAAAGTTGAGTAGAAAAAAAAATTTTTCTGGAAATTTTTCTTTCTGGAAATTTTTTTTTTCTGCAAATTTTTTTTCTAGAATTTTTTTTTCCTGGAAATTTTTTTTTCTGAAAATTTTTTTTTTCTGGAAATTTTTTTTTCTGGAAATTTTGTTTTTCTGGAAACTTTTTTTTTTTGGAGGTATGACATAACCAAATGAAGAACCCAAGGTTGCTATGAGGAATAATCCAAAAGTCCTCTAAGAGGTTTAGCCCATAATTATTATTTTTAGGAAAATTGTCAATTCTATAAAAATAACAAACCTTCGCTTTTGTAAAGAAATTTAATNATGACATAACCAAATGAAGAACCCAAGGTTGCTATGAGGAATAATCCAAAAGTCCTCTAAGAGGTTTAGCCCATAATTATTATTTTTAGGAAAATTGTCAATTCTAAAAAAATTACAAACCTTCGCTTTTGTAAAGAAATTTAATTTTTTTTTTACTTTCGAATTTTAAATTATTAACAGTTTCAAAACTATAATTTATTGAAATATGTCGACCTGCATTATTAAATCTTGTCGAAATAATTTTTAGTGTTAATAAAAATACACTAATAAAAATTTAATCAGTAAAATTAATATTTAAATTTAAAAATTGTCATAGTAACATAGTTTGAAATTATACTGGCTGACGAAGCGTCACTCAGGCAACAAAAATTTAAAATTTTAAAAAAATTATAGTTATGGGCTAACCTCTTAGAGGACTTTTGGATTTTATTTCTCATATCAACCTTGGAAGAACCGCTGTCTGATCTGGTGTCAAGAAATCTTAAAATTTTTGTCTTGNTAATCAGTAAAATTAATATTTAAATTTAAAAATTGTCATAGTAACATAGTTTGAAATTATACTGGCTGACGAAGCTTCACTCAGGCAACAAAAATTTAAAATTTAAAAAAAATTATAGTTATGGGCTAACCTGTTAGAGGACTTTTGGATTTTATTTCTCATATCAACCTTGGAAGAACCGCTGTCTGATCTGGTGTCAAGAAATCTTAAAATTTTTGTCTTGATTTGTACATCATCTCTTCAAATAAAGGATCTCTGCTCAATCTCAAATGGTATTCACTTTTTATTAAAATAATTTGATCAAAATCCTTACAAGAGACGTACTTTACATGAAAGTAATATTATTAAAGAAATTTTAATTACACAACAATTACATTAATTTTTTTTTAATGAATGAAATGAGTATTTTAATAAGTAAATTTATAAAATTTAGTTAGAATTTTAGGTATTTTAGTGGAATATGTAAATGAATATTCCAACTATTCCCTACTTGTGATTGATTATTTAGCAAACAAAAGAGGGAGGTGACATGAAATATGAGTCAAAGGGTTTTTGTCATCATGACATCCAAATCAATTTCATATGGCGGNAACCGTAACCATCTTTCAACTATCTACTAAAATATTCCTACAAAAAAAAAAAAAAAAAAAAAAAAAAAAAATTGACATTATGAAATTGATTGTTGATGTGAAGCAAGAAGAACAGAAGAGGGAGGAGAGTGTATTTTCGAGATCTTTCTCAGCATGAAATTTCTTGATACTTCTTCTTCTTTTTCTCTCACCACGGTTACCGTTGAAAGGGTTACGTCAGCGGGTTTCTTTGTCATGAACTCATTTTCTACTAAAAAAAAAAAAAAAAAAAACGAAAGAGCAAATACAGAAAATGAGAGAGAAAATTAGATTTTCATATAATAATTTCATTGAATGAGTGAGTCTATAGAGAAGTTGTAATGTTGACTAGGAAATATGGTTTTAATATTTTGTTTGTTAATTTGTTCTTTTCATTATTGAAATAATGTTTTCTAAAATAATACTTTTCCTTTCATTTAGTACTTACAGTAATTGAATAATTTCAGAAAAAAATTATTCAATTTAGTACTCATACATTGAATATTTTGAAAAGGAAAGATTTTAATTATAAGAGTAAAAAATTTTTGGATTTTTTACATTTTTTCTCAATGGGTTATTATGTTTGGTTTTATTATTTCTTTGAGTTACAAATCTTTCCTGATAACCTACTTTAAGAGGATTAGATATATTTATATTATATATTTTTTTTTTATATTTTCAAAGTCTGTAACGTGATAGGAGAAAAAATAAAATAAATATAAGCCAAACAGAGAGAGAGAGAAAGAAATTGTGGCTTAGTGTCCAGATGGAGAAAGTTGGAGAAAGTCTATTATATAGAGATGAAAAAGATGCTTTTTTTTTTTTTTTTTTTTTTTTTTTTTTTTGGTTTCTACTCTCTAATAAGCTCTTTCTTTTACTTATAATCTTGTAGAAACAAAATAAAGCCTTTTCTTTTTTACTTCATTACATTGGTTTTAATAAGGAATTGGACAACTTTTTGTTAACTAAAACTAATAGTCAGGAAATGTAATTATAATAAGACTTCAAAATATTTAAAAAATGGTTTCCGGTTTTAAAATATATGGCAAAATTTGAAAACTTTTTACTTGAGAAGCATTTTTTTTTTTTTTTTTTTTGTTGTAAGCTTTCTCTAGTGGTGGAACAAGTGCCTGTTTAGTATTAGCTATAAGATTGTTTATTTATAGCACACTTTCTTATAGCTAATCGATCTTAGTTTTTTTTTTTTTTTTTTTTTTTTTTTTTTTTTTTTNATCTCTTTTGCTGGAGAAAGTCCTTGTTTTATTTAATGTCCAATAAACTTTTAGTTAAGGAATTATTTTTTTTTTCGGTAATATGATATTATTTTTTATTAAACAACATTGAAAAGTAAGCTAAAACGAAAAAAAAAAATCAGGGCTTTAGGATCAAAGGATCAAAAGTTATGATTTATTAAAAATTTGAATTTTTCGAACTTAATTCTGAGACGCCTATCCTTTACTTATATAAGTAGTGTCTCAAAATTATGTTTTTAAATCTAAAAACATATGATTTTCAATTCAACAAATTATAATGTTTTACTCTTTTTTCTTCAACACTTGATTTTCTCCCTAATTTCCCTACTTTTGTAATATGTATTATTTTATATCCAAAAAAAAANTTTTCTTCAACACTTGATTTTCTCCCTAATTTCCCTACTTTTGTAATATGTATTATTTTATATCCAAAAAAAAATTTTTTTTTTTTGAAAAGNTTTTTCTTCAACACTTGATTTTCTCCCTAATTTCCCTACTTTTGTAATATGTATTATTTTATATCCAAAAAAAAAATTTTTTTTTTTGAAAAGTGAAGTACAGTGCACGACGGTTATAAGAGCTGCTCTCCGTCGCCTGGAAATGCTGCTCTTATAACCGTTTGTTCTTACAACGCTTATAAGAGCAGGATGTTCTTATAAAAAGTATAATGGCAAAAAAATTTTTTTTTTTCAAAATTTATAAAAAAAAAATTTATACNAACGCTTATAAGAGCAGGATGTTCTTATAAAAAGTATATGGCAAAAAAATTTTTTTTTTTCAAAATTTATAAAAAAAAAATTTATAGTATAGTATAGATCTTAAATAAAGTTATCAACTGTAACTATCGTCGACAATTTCGTCAAAAATTGCAATTGTTTAATTCTTATTTAAAGTTTTGTAAAGATTTTACAAGAACGACATTTCAACTGAAATGATTTCAAGTGGTACTTTTATAAATTGAAGATGTAAAAAGATTATTTTTGTTTGAGATCTGACTTTTGCTCTTATATCCAACTCCCGCTTCAAAAATTAGCCAGCAAAAGGTAGTTCTTATAACCGTTTTGCTCTTATATACGTTGTTCTTATAAGGCGTTAATGTCCCATGCTAAATGCATTAGAGCTAACCAAACACGCAAAACTCTGTTCTTATAACCCGAATGTTCTTATAAAGGATGCTCTTATAAACGTCGTGCACTGTACTAAGTTGGAAATAACTTTGTTTTGTTATAAACCCGGAACTTTCTCCAGCAAAGAGCATAGACCAAAAGTAACTTCTCATTGCTTTTAAAAAATATTTTATTTTTATTTTTTAATATTGTGACGATTTGGAATCCTCCTGGATTCCAAATGATGAGCGGACGGACTGGATGATGATGATAACTCCCGGAAACCACCGTCCGTGGTTCCTCCTCACTCTCTCACTCAAAATCCAAACTCCCGATTTCACCAATTTGACCTACCCTACCTACTCTTACTAACCTATGACCCTTATAAACTATAATATAATAATACAAATGTCGCAAATGAGTTTTTCTGGGCAATTATTGTCCCAATAATTTATTTTACAAATAAATTTACTTTAAACTAAACAAATCTCCAACGAATGGAGACTTTTAAACAAAAAAAGACTTGACGAACCAGACGTCAAATCAATAATGAATCCAAAATCCCTTCACAATGTAGTTTTTATCTTTGTACACAACAAAGACAAAAACAACATTGTGAAGGAGAGCCAATCGGACAAAAGTCCGTTGGCTTTTTCCAAGAAAACAAAAGACAAAGGGATCAAAAACAGGTTAATTATGCAAGCCTATTGCTTGCATAATTCCTAAACATTACCCTGTTTCAATATTTTATTTAATAATAAATTAAGACCATACCACTACAGGTCTTAATTTTTAGAATACCTTGTACTTTCTAAACCTATCTAAAATTTTACTTTTTAAACATTATTTGATAGAAGAAAGGAAAAAAAAAAGGAATAAATTTTAATAATCAATGTATATTTGACGTCAGAAGACAAAACAAAAATGGTAGAAAAAAGAATTATATTGCATAACCTCAATAACCTCTATTGTTCCTTTGAATAATTTAATCACACTGTTGGTTAGAATTATGGTTGGAGTATGGTTATAAATAAAGTGGTTTTAAATTAATTTATTGAGGTTGAAAAAAAAAATTTTATAACAAGAAAATAATATAAAGTGAATTTGAAATGAAAATTTTTGAAACTAAAAAGAATTGATTGTTTCTTTACTTTTAAAAATAATTGAATTCTCTCCATCAAAATTGACCCATAAGAAGCTCCTTTCCTTTTATCAGACTTACAAAATTTATTATAAAAAATACAAACTATAGAAACAAATGGATCTAGTCTAGTAAGTCATTTCTTTTTTTTTTTTTACAAAATAAGAAATTAAATTACTAACATTTTGAATTATTAGAAACTATTGAAATTTCCTGTTCTTTCATCCACTCCTTACGCTAATTCATTTTATTTTTCTAAAAAATATACTTTTTTCTAGAAAATATACTTTTTCCAGAAAATACACTTTTTCCAGAAAATATACTTTTTCCAGAAAATATACTTTTTCTAAAAAAAATATNTTTTTCCAGAAAATATACTTTTTCCAGAAAATATACTTTTTCTAAAAAAAAATATACTTTTTTTCAGAAAATATACTTTTTTTCAGAAAATATACTTTTTTTCAGAAAATATACTTTTTTTCAGAAAATATACTTTTTTTTTCAGAAAATATACTTTTTTTCAGAAATTATACTTTTTCCAGAAATTATACTTTTTCCATAACTTCCTCTCCCCCCTTGTCTTTCATGATGGATGATTAATTACATTTCCATCATAATTTATTTCCTGTCTATAAATTCAATTATATAATATTATATTTACAAAATGGACACACATATATATGTAAGATATAATCTTATATATAATCATTAACCCTGATTAACCTCTGATTCAAAAAAAAAATTTTTTTTAATAATAAATTTATAATAATTTCCTTTTTTTTTTTTTTGACACAGATGGGATCGAATCGGAAGCCTCCGAGAAGAAAACAAAGATCCAGACCAGCATTTTATATTATCATTGGACTATGTCTTGCCATCACTGCACTCAAGTCAAGAACTGGGCTTGCGCAAACGACATTAACAGAAGAAAAAAAAGAATCTGACAGTAATCCAGAAACAACCTCACCAACCAATCAAAAAGAAGGTCAAGGATCTACTACACCAGAACCACTGTTCAGTACAGAGTTACCACGTAAGTTATTATTTTTTTTTTTTTTATTTTTTTTTAAACTTTTGATAACTAATAAGTTAGGGTTACTCTATGTAACCAATAGGAACAAAACTGAGTCTTCCTGATGGATCAGGAACAAAGATTTCATGTCCATCAGGTCGTCGTCCAGCTATAGAACAATTCCCAAAGCCATGGATGTCACAGTATATCCGAGCTCATGGTGGAATTATTTTCTACATCTTCATAACTGCTTACACCTTCTTAGCAGTGGCAATTATCTGTGATGAGTTCTTTGTTCCGTCTTTGGAGATCTTATGTGATGGTAAAGAAAATACAAAAAAGAAGAACAAAAAAAACAACATTTTACCTGTAATTTTCAAAAAAAAAAAAAATTTTAAAAAAAAAATTTTTTTTTGGTTAGTTTTGAAAATCTCACCGGATGTAGCTGGAGCAACGTTCATGGCTGCTGGCTCATCTGCACCGGAATTAGCAACGGCACTCATTGGTGTATTTATAGCACATGTAAGCTAGTCGTTGAGTATCGTTCTGTAAGTTGTTCATTGGTTGAAGAAATCTATCAAAAAAGAGATTACATTAAATAACAACTCTCTAAGTCTACTTTGCTTTCACTTTGGAGAAAGCTGTTTTTTTTTTTTTTTCACTAATCAAAATAGATTTTTGCTAGACTTGTTAGAGTTGACCATTTTTTTTTTTTTTAAGGTTTGATTACAAAGTGAACTCTTTGAAAGGGTATTAAGAATCTCTAGAGAGGNCGTTCTGTAAGTTGTTCATTGGTTGAAGAAATCTATCAAAAAAGAGATTACATTAAATAACAACTCTCTAAGTCTACTTTGCTTTCACTTTGGAGAAAGCTGTTTTTTTTTTTTTTTTTTTTCACTAATCAAAATAGATTTTTGCTAGACTTGTTAGAGTTGACCATTTTTTTTTTTTTAAGGTTTGATTACAAAGTGAACTCTTTGAAAGGGTATTAAGAATCTCTAGAGAGCCAAATACAGGGGGGTCAGAGACAACGGGAACAAAAAAGGATTGAAACTGAAGGGTTAATGATTAGAGATAAAGTTTTTTTTTTTTTTTAGTTTTTTTTTTTTTTAGTTTTTTTTTTGGTAAAATGGGCTTTGACAAGCTCTTTGAAGAGTTGGTAGGAAGCTTATTTNTTTTTTTTTTGGTAAAATGGGCTTTGACAAGCTCTTTGAAGAGTTGATAGGAAGCTTATTTAGAAGAACTTTTAGATTCTGAAATGTCTATTTCTATTCTTTAGATCAATAAAGAGTTTTTTTTTTTAGTAAAAAATCTAATCTAGACTTTTTCTAAGTTCAAAGTGTAAACTTTTCTCTGGTGAAAGTTTTTATCCCATCAACTAACTCCTGGAACTCTTTAAGTTATTTTAGTTTTATTTAAATAATGAAGATTGGAAAGAAAATCAATAAAGTTTGTTAGACTTAAGTCTTAATTAGAATTCATTCTATAAATTTTCTTTGGATTACTTATTGGGTTCATTATTGAAAATTTTTTAATAGATTTTAAATTACAGTGCGACTATAAATATTAAAGGCTTTGAGAAGAGACTTTTGGTGTCCATACCCTTTGTTGAGGGAAAGTAGTCTCTTTGTAGTATAGTAATTGATAGTTAAACAGAATTTTTTTTTCGATGAAAATATTAGCAGTATCAGTTTCATAAAGTCTATTTAAAAGTAGTGTCAGAAAGTAAAAAAAAAAAATCATGGCTCTATGATCACTAGATTAAAAGTTATAATTTTTATTTGAAAATTGTAATTTTTGAACCTTATTTTGAGACCATGTTACTAAGAGATGGGAATTGTTTCAAAAGAAGTTCCAAAAATAATTTCAATTTTCAAATAACCAATATAACTTCTTATATCTTGATAGTAGAGACTTGATTTTTTCAATTTTGTAATAATATCGTATACTTTTTGATGTTTTTTTTTTGACAAACTGTATAGTGTTTATTCAGAAAAACTTAAAACTTAAGACCTTTAAGTATAAAAATAAAAAGAATTAGATGGTTTCTGTAGCTTAAGGGCATGAGTCCAATAGCCTCTTTCTTATGATATATAATTTATGGTCGGACTGTATAAATAATGATGAGAGGTAGAAAAATGATTAAATTTGAATTTTTTAATAATTTTTTTTTTTTTAGGATGACATTGGTGTGAGTGGGGTCATCGGGTCAGCTGTATTCAACATCATGTTTGTCATCAGTATTTGTGGACTTTTGACCACACAAGTTTTATACTTGAATTGGTGGCCACTTGTCCGAGATTGTTTCTTCTATATGGTCAGTATTCTTGCACTTTTGGGTACCATTGCAGATGAGTCCATTGAATGGTGAGAGTATAGGATTTTAATGATTAATAATTTATGATTTTTTTCTCTCAAAAATTTTTAAGTTAATTAGGTATGAGTCAATTATACTTCTTCTTCTCTACGGTGTCTACTGTTATGTGATGTATCATAATGAACTTTTGGAAGCATGGGCTCATACTTTGCCTGTACCATTTCCGGTCCATGTTCCTCAGCCTAGTGAAGAAAAGACACTTCAAGATGAACAGTCTCATATGGTCACTTACAAGTCTGTACCAGGGCCTGACAATGATCCAAGGGCTGTGGAAGCTGGACTCAATTCTTACGACGATGAGAGAACAATTGGTAAAAAAAAAAAAAAAAAAAAAAACAACAACAAAAAACAACAACATTTTTTGGCTTTTTCCACAAAATTTACTTTTGTTTTTAAATTTTTTCTTAAATTTAAACTAATTTTTGACATAAATTCAGATTAATTTCATTGGGTTAATTGTTTAGTCAATATAATATACCCAACATTACTGGCACTACTACTGCATAGCATACTGATTGTTACGCCCGTTTTATACTTAATGTCATTCGTCCTTCATTCGAATGAAATACAATAATGATTATTGAAGTTTTGAAAAAAATTTTAATTGTTAAGGTAAATTAAATTTCAGAATTTGTTTCAAATATTCAACAATCATAACTCCATTTCATTCTAACGCCCGATTCATACTTTTTCCAAAACCAGCTTTTTCAGTAAAATTTTCCTGAAAAAGTTTGGAAAATCAATCCATACTTTTTCATTTCGTTGTCATTGCGTTTTTCACTCGTTGTTTGAAAAAAGTTTTTTCTAAAAAAAAAAAACAATACATACTTTTTCTTTTCATTGCCAACTCCGATCGTCGAGTGAAGTTGAACCGTCTCTACTTTTTTGGAAAAAGGTACGATAAAAGATTGAAAAAAGTATGTATTACCATACAATTTAAAGTAACGTCATGACAATTTTATGAAAAAAGAAAATACGACGATTTGAAAAAGACGATTCGAATGAAATACAATATGATTTATAAATTTTGCAATAAATTTTGCAAAAATCTTAATTGTCAAGGTAAATTAGATTGCAAAATTTGTTGCAAAATTCATCAATCATACCGCATTTCATTCGAATGAAGGACGAATGACATTAAGTATAAAACGGGCGTAAGTATAAAACGGGCGTTAGGTCTCATCTATCAACAACAATGGTTAGTTTACTAAACACGTAACTACGTTCCAATAATTCAACATCATCAGTTTAAATTATTTTATTTTCTTTAATATTATTATTAAAGAATGTTATTATTAAAGAATAACATTGTTACTATCAAGGTTGGCAACCTTGGTTACTATAATAGTTTTAGCAGAAGCAATATCATTGGTTTTTTATATCAATGTTTTTATCAAATTTTTTTGCAACACTTGAAAGTGCCTTTTTTTTTTACTTTTTTTTTTGTTGTCAAGGGTTTTTTGTTTTTGGTTTCTAGAATAATTCATACTTCAACCTTCTTTTTTATTTTTTTTTAGGTTGCTTTTCCATTATTTTTGTAATTTGAGACTCTTTGATCCTTATAATTTTTAATAAGTAGTGTTCTATTACATTANGTTGCTTTTCCATTATTTTTGTAATTTGAGACTCTTTGATCCTTATAATTTTTAATAAGTAGTGTTCTATTACATAGTGTTTCAACTATAGTAGTGTTTCAACTACAATGAAACTCGGCTATAAACTATGTTAATAATAATAATAATAATAATAATTTTTACCATATAATCGAAATTTCTATTATAATGAACTCAAAAGTGATGTTGCTCCAATTATTACTTAAGAGTAGAAATAAAGTGATTGTAGATTTGATTTACGTTAGATTCAATATGTGGGTATATTTTATAGCCCAGATACACTCTAACAATTAAAGTAAGGTTCTCAAGCAACAATTTTTGTTCTATTTTTACAAAATTATTTTAAAATTTTTTTTTTTTTTTTTTTTTTTTTTTTTTGTTTCTTCGAAATTTAATGGACTATTATGTACGTTGAGGAAATCATTAGGAGTATTCATGTTCGTACTTTTCTCACTGTTCATTTCCGGTCTCTTCGTTATACACGTGCTATTGAGAATTATAATAATACTCTTAGAGTGAAAATTTCGAAAGATTTATATTGGCAATATTTAGGATGAAATCTTATAAGGACTAGTAGAAAAAATACCATGTGAGGACGACAAAGTTCAATAATAAACGAATAAACCTTTACCAAATGACCTAGTGAAGAGAAAAACAATTTTTCTTTTTTTTGGATTTTTTTTTTTTTTTTTTGGAAGAATTTGGACGTGACAGAGACTAAAATTGTACACTAGGCGACATACTTTTACTTTTGGACCTAAAAATATTCGCCAAATAATGTAATGCCATGTTCACAACTTGTTAAATCTTTTCGCGTTCAATCTAATAAGAAAAATGTAATTTATCGACGTCAATGTTAGTTGTTGGTTGGGACTAACAGTCATGTATAAGTCACTCTATTTCAAACCACCCTCTAATAATATTAACCCATACTCAGTCCATATTTGTAGAGAAATAGTTGATATAAGAAGAAAAAATATAGAAATATGGACTCATAGTTTGGACGACATATAACTATTTTCTTTAGAAATTGAACAAAAGCCAACTAAAATCAATTTTATATAGGAGAGAATAGAAATATATATATATATATATAATATATAGATTCAGTTTGGTTTCCGCTAGACTTTAAACTTTCTACTATTTTTTTCTTCTCGTGTATGAATTTATTTCTTACTTTTGGGATACAGGATGCAAAAAAAAATTTTTTTTTTTTTTTTTTTGATTTTGGACACAACAATAGGGTTAGTAGTAGTAGTATGTATACATATGTACCATACGGTTAGATATAACGTATAGAAAATAAAAAATAAAAAATACATAAAAAATATATAAAAAAAAGTACAGGGTGGTTAATCTTTTTTTTTTTTTTTTTTTTTTTGCATCCACTTTTTTTCCATTTTATTGTAGCTCCTCCCAACCTATGCTGTTATTGGGAAGTTGTAGAGTATAAAAAAAATGACATCATGCTTTCTACGGTGAAAAAAAAAATCTTTAATCATTCTGTATAACTACTAACCCATATAATCCTTCCTTTATACTTCTTCTCCTCCAATGAAAATGATTCTATTGATATTTGAAGGTGAAAGTGGTGGTATGGGTAATCGAATTTCTTCTTCGATGACTCCAGAAATGAATACTGGGATAAATAAAGTAGCTGGACCTTCAGTTGAATCAATTTTAACACAATTTGAACCACCAACTCAAGGTGGATTGAAGAAATTATTATGGAGAATCTCACTCCCTCTCATCTACCTCTTTTACTATACTGTCCCAGACTGTCGAATGGAAAAATGGAAAACTTGGTACATGGTCACCTTTACTTTGGCTATGATTTGGATAGCAATTTTCTCATATTTTATGGTCTGGATGATTACTGTCGTTGGTAAGTCACTGAATAGTAAGAAAAAAAAACTAAAAAAAAAAAAACTAACCGTTTCAATAGAATCTACTCAAGCCTTAAGGACCACCGTTTGTTAGACTCTCAGTTTAACTTCACAAGTGCCTTTCATAGACTCACAACTTTTTCTTTTTTTTTTTTCTTTTTTTTTTAGGGCTCATTAACCCCTCCTACAATATTTTCCAGAAGTGGTGAAAGTTAGTTACTTTCTCTCTCTATTATTATTATTATTTTTTTTTTTTATTTTTTTTTCTCTAGGTTTTNCTCTATTATTATTATTATTTTTTTTTTTTTATTTTATTTTTCTCTAGGTTTTACTGCGGGTGTTCCAGATACAGTCATGGGGTTAACTTTTGTGGCGGCTGGTGTGAGTGTCCCAGATGCTTTGTCATCTTTGGCTGTAATTAAGGACGGTAGGGAACTAATTAAAAGTTTATCTTTATAACAATGACTTATTATAAGTATAACAATGACTTGACTTGAGTAATCACTTTGTTACAGGACATGGAGATATGGCTGTTTCAAATGCAGTTGGATCTAATGTTTTTGACATTCTGGTTTGTTTGGGTCTACCTTGGTTCCTATCAACTGTTATCGTTCATCCTGGAAGTTCTGTAAGAGTTTTGAGTAAAGGTAAATCAAAAACAAATTTTTTTTGGGGTTTTTTTTTTTCAGTAAAAAAAACTTTTTTTTGAAATTAATCAAAAATGTTATTTTTTGAAGTAAAAAAAAATTTTTTTTTTTAAATTAATCAAAAATGTTATTTTTGAAGTAAAATTTGTTCTTTGATTTATTTATGATAGGTTTGGTCTACTCAACATTTTCACTTCTATCAACAGTTGCTTTCCTACTCATTGCTACACATTACAATGGTTGGAAATTGGATAAAAAGTATGGAATCATTTTAATGGCTTGGTACTTATTTTTTATGATTTTTGCATCACTGTATGAACTCAATATTTTTGGAGAGTTCAATCCACCAGAATGTCCAAGCAATTATTAAAAAAAAAATTTTTTTTTTTTAAATTATAAACAATTATTATGGTTCACTTTTTTGATGGTTTCACATTCACAGTTAAATGGTTAAATTTTTGATTCTTGACATTGTTGTTTTATTTTTTATCATTTACAAGTACCTAATTCCTAAATCAAGGTGTTTAAAAAATTGTGGATCTTTTAAATTTGTGGAAATTTAAAAAAAAAAAAACTTAATTTTGGTTCGTAAATTTAAATGTTTTAATTAGTAAAGTAATTGATGTGCTTAAATTTTGATAAGCTACTGCCTATTGGCTATTGGCTATTGGCTATTGGCTATTGGCTACTGGCTATTGGCTACTGGTTACTGGTTAAGTAGAAATGTCACGTGGAGTCTTTAACTTACCATCAGTCATAAATCGAGCTATTGATATAAATTTCATTAGATTATAAAGATTACTAACTAGTTAATATTTTTAGGTCTTCATTGTTGAGTTCATTGTTGAGTAGTAATCGGCATACTACTCAACTCTGAAACTTAAATAAAAATTTTAAGATTTAAATTCTAAGAGTTAAGGATTATCATGGAATTGATGAAGGAAACAGAAGAAATAGTCGGCACTTTTCTTTTGCTTTCTTTTTCTCTTTCTCAAATTAAATTGACTAAATTTCCTGAAATTTCTATAAAATTTCCTGAAATTTCCATAAATTTCCTGAAATTTTTATAAATTTCCTGTGTGATTTGTGGTGCTAAGTAAAAAAAAATATAAATTTCAGATAGACTTGTATCTATTGTAATGGCCGCAATGGATACAAGAATTCTGATAATAACTACAAAATTAATTAGTTCATTTAGCCTGAATTAACGTCGGCAATTTTCAGACTAAAGTACTAATTAAAACAAAAAAAAAAATTTTTTTTTTTCGTTGTAAAAATAAAATTGAGAAATTTCAATTTAAGTCGGTACAAATTGAAAATTCTTTATTAGGTAAAAAAAAATAACAAAGAATTGTAAGATATGATTAATTGTGAAATAAATCAATATTTATTGTTCTCGACAGATTTCAAATTTAAAGTCGAGTGTAACAATAGAAATTGATAATTAAAAAAAAAAATTAAAAAAAAAAAAAAATTTTTTTTCAAAATTATTAACTAACAATTAGTAAGAATTATAAGTAATGCTTTGGCTTTAAGAAAATAAAAAACTAAAATTTAAGATTAAAAATCGAAATTTAACAATGAAGAGAAAGTATTAGTGAGTGAAAGAATGAGGAGATCAGTAGGACGGGGAAATCATAATTGTAAATATAATTTAAAATAAAATAATATTGACAATAATTTATTTATAAATAATAAATATTAGTAGTAATGGGTAATGTGTAAGGGTAAGTGAATGAATTTGATTGGTTGGTTGACCAACCAATCAAACCCTTACATTCTGTCGTCTGCCATTGGGCGTCGTCATTTTAACTCCTCTGTTTGAATTTTAAATTCAGAAAACAAAGAAGGTACAGTGTGATGGTCCAATGATTGTACATACTGTAGTTATTCAAAAAAAAAAAAAAAATTAAGTTAAATTTTAGAAAATTTTAGAAAATTTTAGAAAATTTTAGAAAATTTTAGAAAATTTTAGAAAATTTTAGAAAATTTTAGAATTTTTCTAGTAAGTTTAGTCCTCATAAATTGCAAAAGAAACATTTTCAAATTTATATTGGAACCGGTGGTGCTTAGCATGTATAAAAGCTTTATTTCCAAAATAATTTTTTTTTTATTATTTAAAATGGCATAAGCTTGCAAAAAAAAAACAACCACAAAAATAACACATTTTTGGTCAATTTTATAGAAATATTCTTATTATTATTCTTATATTGTAAAACGTTCTTGATGTGTAAAATTGTGACAATAACAATGTCCAAAAGAAACGCTGTGCTTTGAGTCTCATTAACAAATGACTCTCTGTGTTAATTATGAATTCTAAAGAATTTTTTGGACATTTTCCTTTCCTACCATTGGCTATTAAAAAATTAAAAATTTTGAAAAAATTTAAAAATTTTGAAAAAATTAAAAATTTTGAAAAAATTAAAAATTTTGAAAAAATTTAAAATTTTGAAAAAATTTAAAATTTTGAAAAAATTTAAAATTTTGAAAAAATTTAAAATTTTGAAAAAATTTAAAATTTTGAAAAAATTTAAAATTTTGAAAAAATTTAAAATTTTGAAAAAATTTAAAATTTTGAAAAAATTTAAAATTTTGAAAAAATTTAAAATTTTGAAAAAATTTAAAATTTTGAAAAAATTTAAAATTTTGAAAAAATTTAAAATTTTGAAAAAATTTAAAATTTTGAAAAAATTTAAAATTTTGAAAAAATTTAAAATTTTGAAAAAATTTAAAATTTTGAAAAAATTTAAAATTTTGAAAAAATTTAAAATTTTGAAAAAATTTAAAATTTTGAAAAAATTTAAAATTTTGAAAAAATTTAAAATTTTGAAAAAATTTAAAATTTTGAAAAAATTTAAAATTTTGAAAAAATTTAAAATTTTGAAAAAATTTAAAATTTTGAAAAAATTTAAAATTTTGAAAAAATTTAAAATTTTGAAAAAATTTAAAATTTTGAAAAAATTTAAAATTTGAAAAAAATTTAAAATTTTGAAATTTTTTTTTTTTTTTTTTTTTTGCGATTGTAAACTTGGAAACCAAAATTTGATCCATGAAGTCAGAAATTCAAAATTTTCCGAAATTTAATTTACCCACTTGATTTTAAACCATTTTAAACGAATTTAATAATTTTTCTTATTATTCATAATTTCTAAAATTTGAATTTATAATTTCTTAAAATTGAATTTATAATTTATAAAAATTTTAAATTTAATGTAATAATTTCAAAAAATTTTGAATTCATAATAATTTCTAAAAATTTCAATTCATAATTTCTCATTTTAACTGATTTAATACATAAAAAATAGAAAATATTGTTGTGGAAATTAATAAAGTAACTTGCTTTAATTAGAAGTAACAGAAACTGTATATTAAAAATTTAGTAGTTTTTTCAAAAAAATTTAGATTTGAAATTTTAAAAGTATTTAATTAAATACTTTGCTTCTGACAATAATTAAATTAAGATGTAAAAAGAAATGTGGTTAAAAACAGCCAAAGCTGTAAAAGTGTGGCTTTATTAATTATTAATTATTTTCAAGATTTTTTTTAGATTTTTTAGATTTTTTTTTTAATTTTAAAAAAAAATTAAATTTTTATTTAAAAAAATACAGTAGAACCAATTTAAAAAAAAATTTTTTCTCTTTGTGACAATACAAAAACAAAAAAAATATAACAATATATATTATTCAGAAGACTTAAAAATATGGTAATTCTGACCTTATTCTTCACCTGTTGGATGTTATGATTGGTTTCTAATATCCGGTGTGACAATATCGTCAAGACCCCTTGGCTACTGACAATATCTTCTTATTAATTAAATCCATAGTTACCAAAAATTCAAAAATTTTTTTTTTTTTTTTTTTTTTTCAAAAAAATTTACAAAATTTATCTCTATATTCTATAACATTTACCTTGGCTTCATTCTGATTTGTCTTCATCTTTGTATAATTTATTTTGAAAATTTAAAAAAAAAAAAGAAAAAAGAAAACAACAATGTTTATTTATTATCTAATGGTTGCTTTGTAAAAATTCTCAACAATTAAAAAGTATTAATGTGTAAAATGGCTCTTGTAGTAAAAGTAATTAATAGAGAAGTTTAATTGAATTTTAAAAATTTAGGAAAAAGAATTAGTGAGTAAAATTCTATATGTCAAAAATTATGTAAAATTTGATTAGTAATTGTTGTGACATAAATTTAAGTCCTATTAACTCAACATTGTTTGAGTCAATTTAGTAATTGTATAACTTTAGATTTACATTATTAGACACTTTATGGTGAGAAATGTAATTGTTGTAAATTCTCTTAAGACATTTTAACAATTAAGTTTTAGTCAATTTCTGGTCAAATTATTAAAATGTATCTCATCTCTGTATTTAAACTCATAATAAATTGAGAAAATTAGTCTTAAAAAAAAAATTTTTTTTTTGGAATTTTGGAATTTTGGAATTTTAGAATTTTTCCTTAAATTTATTTCATTTTTTTTAAGATTCAATTCAACAAGTTTCAAATTCAAATTCAGTTATTGAGTTTTTAGAATTATTCAAAATATTACCATACTGTGCAAGTAGATCTAAAACTACACCGTTCGTCCAACCAAATCCTACTACCACCGTGTATTCCCCG
Organism: Holacanthella duospinosa; assembly: GCA_002738285.1. Classification (NCBI taxonomy): domain Eukaryota; kingdom Metazoa; phylum Arthropoda; class Collembola; order Poduromorpha; family Neanuridae; genus Holacanthella; species Holacanthella duospinosa. The sequence goes on along the minus strand of NIPM01000012.1, from coordinate 101,265 downwards.
CCACTTCCAGGAGATCCAAATTTTGTAACATCATACTGTAAAATTAAGTATAAATTTTTAATTCTTACTTAAAAAAATTTTTTTACACTAAAATTTTACCTTTTCAAACATTGTATTGGGTTTAGCATCGTAAAATGCTTTATAATTTGATCGGATCCATTTATTTGTTAGTTGTAAAGCATAATTCTGGGCAATTTCATTATCAGTAGCGGCGAGAGCTTCTATTACGATATGAATCAACGGTGGCCATCCATTTGGAAAATCCCATTGTTCTCCTAAAAATTAAAAAAAAAATTATTATTTTTTTTTTAAATTTTGATTCAAAATTTTGACACATATTTGATAATACTTGTAAAATTTTAAAGAATAATAATAATATAAACCTGTGTTATAGAGAGATGTTGGAATACCACCAGGGAAATCAAAAATATTGATAGATTCCAAGTAATTGAGCATGCGTGATAGAATCCGAGGACTTGTCTTTACTCCTGTCCATAAAGGGACTATGCTACTTGGATAAAAATCTTGTATCCTTTTTAAATTTATTAAATCATAGTCAAAATAACTTCCTAATTCTTCATCCCAGAAGACATCTTGGATTGATTTTTGAAATTCATTTTGAATTTTTGAATACAAATATGATTTCTTTTTGTCTCCGACCTTAAAAAAAAATCAAAAAAATTAAAAAAAATTAAAAAAAAAATTAAAAAAAAATTAAAAAAATTCAAATCCAATTTATAAATGATTGTGTATTAAATAATACTAAACAAATTATAAATTATGTCTTGAATTTAATTAAATACATACTTACCAATTGAAAGTATTGAGACAGAATTTTTGCATTAAGAAATAAAATTGAATTGAGATCAACTGGAAGAATACTCCTAGTTTTAGTATTAGATCTATTTCCTAAAATAAATATAAAAATTGATTATGAAAATTTTGACAAAATCTATGAATAATTAATAATTTACTTATTATTTTTTTTTTTTTTATAATTTCAATTATTACCTTTTTCATTATTTTCTTCAGGTATAAACCATCTGGATGAAAAGTCCCATCCAGACTCTGCTGCACTTTGGATGTTAGTATACAAATCATCTTTGTCTTGAGCCGTTTTCATTGATAATCCCAACATATAATCTGTACTAGAAAATATTAAAAATAATAATCAAATTATAATATTAAAATTATAATACATAGATTGAATATAATATAAAAATTATTGTTGCCCCGATGCGGCTAAAATTTGAATCGGCCGCCGCCGATGCATCGGCCGATTCTTTCTACTCAAAAAGCTGATTTTTAATTGATTTTGGTTTATATTAAGGCAAATTTTAAGCAAACTTTACAATAAATTAAAATTTCTTTTTTTGAATCGGCAACTGCATCGGTCTATTTGCCGATTCAACATTTATGTCGATGCTGATGCCACACCGATGCGACTAGATGATCGCATCAGCGGCCGATGCATCGGGGCAACACTAATAAAACTGAATAATTATTTAATTAGTTACCTATATGATTCAGGGCGTGGTCCTGTCTTATCACTACTGTACCTCGCCAGACGATATTTTCTTCCATTATCAAGACGAACTGAGATCATACGATGTTTAATCCAAAATTGAAATTCCTTTTCTAATATCGGTAGACTTGAGGTAAGAAATTCAATGTCACCAGTAGCATCAAAGTATCTCTTCATCATATAAATAAGAAGTGGTGGTTGAGTTCTTCCATAATAAATCCTTCCACCATTTGGTACATATCCAATAAAATTAACCATTTCCAAAAAATTTTCAATCATTCCTTTGACAGTACTATACATTTCTGATCGAAGTAATCCCAATTGAATCCAGTATGAGTCCCAGTAATAAAATTCACGAAATCTACCACCAGGTATTATAAAAGGATGAGAGACATAAATTATTGAGTATCTTTCTGGTTTACGTTGAGCATCTTTTCGAATTATTCTGCCCAACTTTTTCCAAAATTCGTGTAAAGTATTTGCCCAACGTCGTAAATCTTTATCCACAATATTTACCAAAAATTTTGGATTTTTATGCCAGTCAGTAGGACTCCAAGGTAGAAGTTCATGACCTTGATTATCAAAATTAAAATCATTGAATAATAATTATTGAAAAATTATAAATTAAAAAAAAATACAAAAAAATTCATCTTCTTCTTCTTACCATTTGGATGAAAATTTTCATTCACAAATTGACGAATTTCAGATTTTACTGGATTGTACTCATGACTCTCCATGAAGTGTGAAAAATTTTGGAGGACTTCAAAAGGTGAGAATTTTAATGGTTGATCAACAAATGTTTTGTCATCGTCGTTGATACGACTCATTTGAACCGTATGTAGTAACTTGCCATGACAGTAAATTTTACTAGTAAAATATAAAAAAATCAACATAAACAATTAGACTAACACTAACACTAAACATAAAATTAGACCATTCATACCCTTATTTTTTAAGTACTAAATTACTACTAAAGGATTTAATTTAAATAATATTTGATTACCTGTCACAAGGTGGGTGTCTTTTTGCAAAAGTCCAATCAGTCAATGACAAGAACACTACTACTACTAACCAAAATCTATGTCGGTATGAAATTGATAAAATATCCATATTATTCTACTGATATTAATCAAATTAATGACACTCAACATTTGATTCTTGAACTTATTTTGTTGAAATTTGAAAAAAAAAAACGTTTAAATCTGAGATCAGACAGAATGATGACGACAGATGATCTAAAAATTTATAAATTAAATTACTAGAGTACCAGAGGTAAAGATGATGAGATACAGAATACAGATACTTAAGGTAAGATTAGACAAGATATAAAGTACCTCCTAAAATTAATGACCTTGAACCTAAAAAAAATTAAATTATTTCTTATGAAATAGTATACATTATTGCCAAATTAATTGATGTAATCCTATCATTGTTATTGTTATTGTTACTTACGTTATCCTTTTATTGTTGATGAAGTAATATTACTATCCTCATCTATCGGTATCTGTAGTATGTAGCAATAGCTACATAAATTAAGTTTTTCAGTAATAGTTTATTGTTAAAGAAAATTTTTTTTTGTTAATTTAACCCTATGCCGACCATGAAAAAATTAAAGAAATTTATATTTAAAGATGATTTTTACACATTTCCTTTTTTTTACAGCTATAACTTCTTATTAATTGAGTAAAAACTTGGAATGAGTGAGTTGTTGAAAAAATCGATAATTTTGTAGAATATGATGAGAAAAATATTGTGTCTTCAAAGTAATTAATCTAAACTAGAAGATACCAGCTGAGTAACCACAAAATACTACTACTGGTCCTAACTCCCAAATTCGACTAGAATTTCTACCGATCCGAATCCAAACCTATATTCTTAGCTATTAGAAAGCTTAAGTTTATCTTAGTCTAGCTGCTAAACTGTATAGTACTCTCAAGTTTATACTCGGAAGCAAAGAAAAAGTTATAGAAAAATTCTGTAACAAACGAGCGTCTCAAAGTTTCACGCGGTATTTAAAGGAACAAATAATGGATTATCTAAATTTAATATTTATTTGTTATATTTTTAAACTCGACAAAACTAAACCTAATGATAGTTATAATTACCCGGTTAGGTACTTTTTGTTAATTTTCTTATAATTCTTAGTATTTGAGTAAGAATTTTCTAGTTATAATTGTCTTTATTTGTATAGTGAGAAGAATATGAGCTTTTAAATACTTTTTATTAGATAAAACTAGTATTAAGTAATGATAATGAATGAATAAGAATGTATTCATTGTATAAATAGTGTGTTAATAAAATTCATGTCTATATCATTAATTAATAATAACTTACTAAAATATATTTAATATTTTGAAATCATTTGCTTTAATTTAATTGAGTAGAATAAAAGTAATGTTTATGATGATGTAATGGTAACTGGCTTTGTCATTATAATTTCTCTAAGAATAATCATTCAAATATTACTCAAATTTAGTGAATCAGATGTAAATATTCTGAATTTAATTTATTTACTTATATTATTCTAATTTACCTGTGTTAAATTTCATATGAATATAGAAATTATTTGGTTGTAAGATTCTTTAGGTTCTTAAGTTATTGTTAAATGTTTGTAGTTGGAGTTATATTTAAATTATTAAATTAAATAATTCTTCATAGTTTATTAAGTAATTGAAGCTAAGTGTTGTATTGTGTGTACTCCTAGGTTGTAGGCATTCGCTCTTATCGTGATAACTTTATTACGTAATGGTTAATCTCATAAGTAATGGAGTTAAGGTCACTACTTATACTAACTAGTACAGTTGAAGCAAATTGTTCTTATAGAATTATACACTATTTATCACTCACTATTTATTACCACTACCTATTATCATGTATTATATCGACTGTATTTGTATTTATTATACAAATTATTATTATTTATATATTAATGTATTTCTATTCTTCAACAATATTCTCAAAAATTTAAAAATTTTTCTGATGCCAATTTATATTATTTTAAATTTTGTTGGAAATTATAGTATTATTACTTTTAAACACTTTATTGAATACATATTTTGATAACTTATTACCTGAATTTATAATTTTAATTCATAAAATAAGAAACTTTACTAACGTAATGACATAACATGTACAATAAACTTCGGTTAAGTTGACTTCGTTTACCACCAACCTTCGGTTACCACGAACCAAGTGGTCCGGTCCGCGCCCTGAGATAGAGAATTTGTGTATAAATGGAACGGCTAAGCCGAACTCGGTTAAGCCGAACCCTCGGCTACCACGAACGCCTTTTAATAACCCCAGTCCATAAGGCACATGCTTTTTTACCTCAGTTAAACACCAACACCAATTAATTGATCAATTTTTAAAGAACCTTCAACTTTTTTCTTACAAAATTTAATGAATAACTTCTTTTGAATAACTTTTCAAACGTTCAAATACAACAGAAAATGAGCCAATGATATATTTTTAGTCATTTTTTAGTCTCCACAACAACTATTACTATTATAAAGTAATGGTAAATTAAAATTATTACCTCAGCTAAGACGAACAAATTATTCCCCAAGTTGTGTGTTCGGCTTAGGCTTAAGCCGAACCTCGGCTACCACGAACTAAATATTTTGTTATCTTGAAATTCAACTTATCCGAGGTTTACTATACTATATGTAGAGTACACCGATAGAAGTACGGACAGACATATAATATACGAATTTTATAAACCTTTCCTGATACATTGTTTGCGGTGAATAAATCAAAATTATGACTTTAATTAGGTAATCATTTGTATTAAAAAGTTCACTTACTTAATAATTATTATTGTTAATTATTAATCAATGATTAATAAATAATTATTCCTTACAGTCTTGAACAAAATTAAAGTTAAATAACAATATTAGTTGTAAAGAAGAATCTACTTCATGTTCTTATCATGCGTCAGTCAGTCAGTCTCAGACGTAGACACACATGTGTTAACCATGACTTTCCTATCTCCTTATTCCAGTTTTGAACCACTCCGAAATTAGAGAGTATATTTGATTTGATTCACTTCACTTTTATTTCTAACGAACGAAACATCGTTAATTGATTAATCCAAGTTTAATTTAAATTAATTGTTAAGTGAGAAATTTCATTGTTGTAAGTAAGTACAAGATACGCTTTTAGTGGAATAAGAACGTCTCAATTTAGAATTTTGAATTAGAAAAGGCGCCAGTTTCTTTCATTACATTACACATAAATCAAAAAATTGAGGATTTTTGTTTAGTGACGTCCTTTTTTAGTTTTAAATTTTGAAAATCTTATTGTTGAGTTGATTATTTAATTAATTATTCTAATTTTCATCACATACTCCAAGGTTAGCTGAAGTGTAAGTTGTCAAGTATCCAACCGGCATGAATGGATTGTAACCGGTCATCAGTTGTATTCTTATTATTCGAATTTCAAAATGAAACCCCTATCCTAGGCCTCCATCATCCATTTCTAAGTTATATCCTCTCAAGTCTCAAACCATGCATTTATTAGTAATAATCATTAGGAAGATTATATAAAACGTTTTCTGTGTGCGGGGGAGGGGGAATAATGGGAGAGGAAGTAAGATTGTAATGAAATGACCCTGATCGAAATCGAAATCAATTGAATGCAACTGAAACCTTGTAATTTACAATTACAATTCCTTACAATTATTATTCTAGATATTTATCATAGAGTATTTAGACATGCTGTGATTGTGAGTTAGTTAGCGTTNGGGGGGGGGGGGGGGGGGGGGGGGGGGGCTAAGAGGTCAAGGATAGGCTGATATCTAGTCATAGTCATACTGTTTTCTTGTTAGATCGATAAGCAAAATACAATAATATTATTTCTGGTTTGGTTTTACAATGGATGTGTTTATTTCAATTTCAGTTTGACAATGGGTGGAAGATGGTCTAAAGCGAATCCGATGGATGTTCCTATACCAGATTTACAAAGTCTGCTTCATCGAGATCACGGTCTAATTCCATTTGAATATGATATCCGAAAGAGGTTGAGTCATATAATTATTTTGTTGAGTTTAATCTTATATGTGTAATTAATAAATAGTTAAGAAAGACTTTCTAATTGATTATAGATATGCTGTTTTTCTGGATTGGGTTGAAGGTATTGAGAGTAATGAAGGTGGACTTGATAAATTTACAAAAGCATATGAAGAATATGGGATTCATGCTCAACTTGATGGGAGTATCCAATGTAAAGAATGGGCACCTGGAGCAGAAGCTCTTTATTTAGCAGGAGACTTTAGTAATTCAAAAACAAATAATTCAACTATTCCAATCAATACGTCTATTTTCCAATCAGTATTGGGCGAACTTTTTTTTTTTAAATTCATGGAGCAAAATTATTCAAAAATTATTGATGGTTTTTATTGTCAACCGTAAGATGGATGGAATAGAACTGAGTTTCCATTTCAAAAACACGAATATGGGAAGTGGTCACTCACTCTACCACCAAATTCAGACGGGTCACCGAGAGTTTCACACATGAGTGAAATCAAGGTGAATAATAATAATAAATTTGAATATGGTTATTTAGAATTAAGATGACATGATACACTTAATTTTTTTTCAGATCATTGTCAAAGATAAAGATGGGAATCTTTTGGACAGAATCTCTCCTTGGGCTACTTACGTAGTCCAACCTCCAAAGGAACAAGGCTTCACATTCAAATACATTTTCTATAATCCATCTAATGTAATTTTTATTCGTAGAAACAAGATTGAAACATTTTTCTTAAAGTTTATTTACCTTTCAGAGATACCAGTTTCAATATCCTAGGGTGAAGAAACCAGAAAGCCTTAGAATTTATGAGTGTCATGTTGGAATTGCTTCTAATGAACCGAAGGTAGCTTCATACAATGAATTTTCCGATAATGTAATTCCAAGAATAGCTAAAGCAGGTATATTTAGTTGATTACGTACCTATTGTTTATATTGAAAACTACTTACATCTAAAAATAACTATGATTTTAGGCTATAATTCAATTCAATTGATGGCCATAATGGAACATGCCTATTATGCTAGTTTTGGATATCAAGTTACATCATTTTATGCAGCTTCTAGGTATGATAAGTTTATATAATTTAAGTTGGATGTCTCAATTGATTCCTTTGTACCATAGTCGCTATGGACTCCCAGATGAGCTACGAAGACTGATCGATATTGCTCATAAACATGGTCTATATGTCTTGCTGGATATTGTTCATTCCCATGCTTCAAAAAATGTTATGGATGGACTTAATATGTGGGATGGTACTGGAGGATCATATTTTCACAATGGTCCTAAAGGTGAACACCAACTATGGGATTCACGTCTCTTCAATTATCAACAGTACGATTAAAACAATTAGTTTTTGATGACTATGTTTCTGTTTATAATCAACTACATTTTATAATTAGACATGAAGTCTTACGTTTCCTTCTCTCAAATCTTCGTTGGTACATGGAAGAGTATCAGTTTGACGGGTTTAGGTAAGAGAATGTAAATTTTCATTACTTTCTAACCGGGTTAGATAATTTCAACTTTATTTCTGATAAACAAACAGGTTTGATGGAGTAACGTCCATGTTGTATCACTCTCATGGCATTGGTCATGGATTCTCTGGTGATTATAATGAATACTTCGGAATGAACACAGACATGGATTCTTTGATTTATCTGATGCTAGCCAATCACATGCTCCATTCAATTTATTCAGATGTAACCACTATTGCCGAGGTAAGTTTGAATGTTCAAGTTACATAATCAAATTATCTAAACTCAACTTTAGTCAAATTTACATTATTTGGCATGCTTTTTACATTAAAAAAATTTTGTTTTTCTCTAATTATTCTTATTTTATTCATGTAGCAACTATACTTACTGTTGCTGCCAACATATGGACAGCCAGTTTTCTGTCTTAGGATATATCTGTTTACTTTTTATTTTGAGCTATATCCCATGGAAACAGAATTTTTCACCCCCTGTTACAACTCACGGTTATGAAGCTTCTACCCGTCTGACAGTGATGTTATTCTTGCGCGTGATTTTCTTAGTCGACGCTTTTGTGACTTGTAAATCTTTTTTTTTATAAGATTTTTTTTAAATAAACTGCACAAACGACAGACAGATTTGTAAAGCTAGCAACACTAACAACAACCATAACCCAAACTTAGCCCAACCCAACTTCACAATCGTCAGCATTTTCTGCGTGTACTTCATCACCTAATGATAACCGCTGCGTAACCAGACGTTACTCAGCGGTTCATAATGTTTTGGTCGAATTTATACTCTAGCGAGAAATGCTGTTGGCTATTGGTCTTTAATCTGTGTGCGCGGAAAAATTTAACATTTTTCTGAGTTTGATGTTTCGTAGTGCATTTGATTTAATTGCAACAAAACGTTACAATTTAGGGAGGCGAGGTATTTGAATCAACTCTCCAGGCTGAGAGGTAAATGTTAACATTTAGTTAGGTTTTAATTGTAATCATGTTTATTGGTTTAGTTTTATTCAAATTTGCAAAAAAAAAAAATTTTTGGTAACGATGGAAATTGAGTTGGGTAGAAGTGAGCGGTTAATCCAAAGTTTTTCCTAAAAATTCCGGTTTCCAATGGAAATGGCTCAAAAACAAAAAAAAATAAACAGATATATCCTAAGACAGAAAACTGGCTGTCCATATGTTGGCAGCAACAGTAGATCCTTAGATCTTAAATCAAGGAAACTTAGATCAAGACTTTGAAATTGTCTAGATAATAATATTTTGTTCATTTTTAGGATGTCTCTGGAATGCCAGCACTCTGTCGTCCAGTGTCAGAAGGTGGAGGAGGATTTGACTACCGTCTTGCAATGGCCATACCTGACAAATGGATAGAAATACTAAAAAAGTACAAGGTAATTACTATTGTATTAAATTTTGAACTCGAGATTACTCTAGTAAGTAACTTTATAAATTTTATTTCATTATATCTCTAATTAGGATGAAGAATGGAACCTAGGAAACATTATTCATACACTAACTAATCGCCGTTGGATGGAAAAAACAGTAGCTTATGCTGAAAGTCATGACCAAGCTCTCGTTGGTGACAAAACTTTGGCATTTTGGCTTATGGATAAAGAGATGTACACTCATATGTCCACTCTGTCAGAACCAAGCGGTGTAGTTGATCGTGGAATTGCACTACACAAGATGATACGACTAATTACACTAGGACTTGGTGGGGAAGCCTATTTGAATTTCATTGGTAGGTATTCTTATTACAATTTTTTTTTTTAGATTTTACTTCTAATGACCCTTAACCTTAATCTAACTTATAGAATTAAATAATTTTAGGAAATGAATTTGGACATCCTGAGTGGTTAGACTTTCCTAGAGTAGGAAATAATGATTCTTACCATTATGCCCGACGACAATGGAATTTGGTTGATAATGATACACTCAAATACAAATTCTTAGGAAGATTTGATTCTGCCATGATGCATTTAGAAGAAAAATATGGATTTCTTCATAAAGAATCAGTAAATTATAATAATAATTTTCTATTTTTAATTTTTTTTTTTGCTAATTGATTGACTTATTTAGGGCTATGTGAGCTGCAAGCATGAGGGTGACAAAGTGGTTGTTTTTGACAGAGGTGGTTTGATATTTGTTCTGAATTTCAATACATCACAGAGTTTTCCTGACTACCGGTAGGTACAACCTCGACTTTTCTACCACCCTGTAGTTAAAAATGAATAATTTTACNGACAGAGGTGGTTTGATATTTGTTCTGAATTTCAATACATCACAGAGTTTTCCTGACTACCGGTAGGTACAACCTTGACTTTTCTACCACCCTGTAGTTAAAAATGAATAATTTTACTTTTGAAAATAATCTTGACTTTTTGTTATTTATATTAGAATTGGAGTGGATGTTCCAGGGAAATATCGAATTGTATTGGATAGTGATGAAAGTGAATTTGGTGGTTCCAATCGTTTAGATCATAATACAGATTTCTTTACAAATCAAGATGGGTGGGGTGGAAGACGTAACTCTTTGATGGTAATTTTCTTAAACACATAACCTTTTTTTGAAACTTATTTGTTTGACTAAACTATTGTTTTCATATTAGGTATATGCTCCTTGTAGAGTAGCTTTTGTACTTGGAAAAGTAGATTAAAAAGATACAACCAAGATAACAAAAATTTATAGTCTTCCACGTAAGTCATCAAACTTAAAAGTTGTATTAAGGTTTTTGGAAGACTTCACTCCACACCTTGAAATCCTACTAAACAAAAGAGAATATTGGACTGAGAACTTCAATTGGCAACTTTATTCATTTTCTTCAATTTCTTATTAGCTAAATTTTTTTCTCTTTTTTTAAAGAGAAAAACTCATTATTTTTTTTTGTTCAAATATCTNAAATTTTTTTTTTTTTTTTTTTTTTTTTTTTATTTGATTTGATTAGCCCTAGTTAAAGGAATCATTTTTTTTTTTTATATATAAAAAAAAAGATTTCTTATTTCTAAATTGGGCTTTGAATTGAGAAGAAATCTTCTCATCTTGAGAAGATGACAAGATAATTCTGAACACGTGATAGACCGAGCAACAGGTTGTAATTCACGGTTATTTCACGGTTAAATGCGACACGGGTGAATGATAATCAATAAAAATAAGAGCCCTAATATGCCCCAAATGGAATGTGGTTTTTCTGCAAGCAAAACAACTTTCAGATCCCTAGAGTTAGTTTGGCTCTTTTTTTTTTTTATTATTATTATTTATTATTATTGTTATTAAGAAACAATGCATTGTAGATTGTCATTAACATCAAAGCCTGCTCTCAATCATTTCACTTCCTTCTCATAATTTTTTGAATTTTCAATCTTTAATCAGTTGATTCACCTCAATATTTGAACTGAACCTCATAATTTTTCTCGACTTGTTGACTTTTTTCCTATATTGTTTAGCTAATCAAAAAGGATGGAAAAGAGGGGTCCAAAGGTTCGACAACGAAGATGATTTGAGTCATGGATTCTTGAGTATTCATCAATCCAACAACTTCCCTTTGAAGATGACAAATAAATTGGCAAAAATGAGGAGTTGATGATGGTGCTGATGCTGAACTACTGTGATTCCCACAAAAAAAAAACCATCTCAAGTTAGTTATAATGGAGAAGATTAATACGAAAAATTTCCCGAAGATTGGCACATGTTCGAGAATCAAACTAGAAAAATCTGCCAAGTAACAACAATTAACTATCTCGTCCTAATTCAATTCTTGAATTCTTTAACCGGAAATCTTTCTTTGAGAAATTAATGATGATTAATCTGTCTGGATTTGAATGTCTTTTGCCTTCTTGTCTCGTGTATAAGAATACAAAAGATGATTCTGCAAAAGACAACAATAAAAAAAAAAAAAAAAACTAGATGTGATTGGTCCAACTCAATACATCGCTTTCCCATTTGAGGACTTGAGTTGACATAGACGGGACACGAAAAGAGTCAACAGGTTTCCATAATAGTGGAATTGGAAATTAAAATGGATGAAGAGTAACTGATGACGGGAATACAAGTTCAAGACAGATGATGATGATAATTCATCAAGAATCTTAAGTTAAACAGTTAGGATTTCAATTCTTCGGTAAAGGGCTCCCTGTCACTGTCCTGGTTTGCTTTATGATGAATTATGATTTTTTTTTTTTGAGTTCACTAACAACTATTCATTTATTAAAAATTTGGATAGTCAAGAAGAAAATGAAGATTAACAATTTACATTTACAATCTTGAATATCCAGATTTATAACAAAATTTTGTCTAAAATTTTTTTTTTTTTTTTTTGATATTTTTGTATCAAAATTTGAAATAGAATTGAATCAATCGTTTAAGTCGATGAACTTAAATGTAATTCACTTAATTATTAAGTTCAAATTCATTTTGAAGAAAGTGAATATCGGCCATATCGGCTAAAAAACCATATCGGCTAAAAATTTTGCTTACTTTGTATATTTTAAAATTGAAGCTACTACACAGATTTGAAAGAGATTGAAGCTACTATATAAGTGCTAAACTTCGGAAAAATAAAATTTCTACGAAATTAGGTACTAAGTTTTAAACTCATCTCGATATAAGTTGATAGAGAGTCAATTAAATTGGTAAATGATAAGTGAATTCCATTGGAAATTTGATGCTGAATCGAATGCGCTAATGTTTCCAGCTCTTCAGGTTCTCTTGTCATGCTGCGCTACAAAGATAACCGGTAGCTAAATAATATGGTTTATTTTAAAAAAATTGATTTATAATAGTTTCAATGTCTAGTTGAATAATTATTTATGTAGGAAGTAAAGATACTACTAATTTAATAATGAGTTTTAATCAAAAAAAAAATTAGCGCACTTTCTGTCATCTAAGGACATGAAGTCATGTAGAGTAGATTGAGTCGATGTACAGAGTGAATCAAAAAAAAAACGCGCGCGATTTCAATTTTTTTTTTTTTTTTTTTTTTTTTTTTTTTTGAATTTCATTGTAAATGATAATGTGTCCATTTCTTTGACTCCCAAAACTTGTTCCAGCTTCTCATTATGATTGGTTCTCATTTTTCTCCTTTTTATCGCATTATAATTTTTTGAACCCGAAAAAAAACATTACTGGTTTTAAACTAGTAGCTTTCTATTGTTGTCTTATTATTCTCTCTAAAAATTTACTTACAATGTTACAACAATGATGAAAAATGAAAGAAAAAATCAGGAAGATCAAGATTTTAAAATGAAATAATAGAAAAATGATTCGATGATCTTCTATTGTTTCGTTGAGAATCAAGTTTAACAAAATGAAAAAGTTTTATATTTTGAAGACATAAGGGATATATTTGAGTGAATTAGGAGTTTTAAGTTGTTAGGATTTGTGAATTGCAAAAACGCAGCTGGAGATTGATGAAATCTCTTTTACTCTTTATGACTTGGTCAAGTTGATTAATTAAATCAGCCTTCGCGAAAAGTCGTTCAACTTCTCACTCAAATGATGATCTCTTGCTCGTTTTTTCATTTACATTTTGCGCAAAAAAAAAAAAAATCTACCAACACACAGTAGACTTTTACCTTAAACCAGTCAAGATGTTAAGTAATGAGAACCATAACAAATTTCTGAAGTTGGAATAACATTATTGATTAGTTACAACAATCAACANAAAAAAATTTTTTTTTTTTTTTTTTTTTTTTTTTTTTTTTTTTTCTCTCAAGTTAGAAATTACAATGTTGCTCAAGTTCATAGAGACGACGAATAGAACGACAAGGTTTACAACAATATCTCAACTTTCGCTTTAATTCTTTTACAAAAATTCTCTTTCATTATTAAACTTAAACTATCATCAACTTATTAGTAAATAATATAAAGAAACAAAAAAAAAACAAACAAAAACAGGAAATTACAAGGTTGTGAATAATAAATTTAAATTACAAACAAAAAAATTTGATTTTTTCTAACCATTTTTTTTCTTCTTCTTTATTTTTTGTATTAAATTGGTAAAAATATTCGCAGAATAAATTGAAAAAAAAAAAAAAAATTTGACTATTCAATATGAATGAACGTGTATGAAAAATANTATTCAATATGAATGAACGTGTATGAAAAATAAATAATTATAATACTCACTATAAGTATTAATACCATATAAATATTCATTTATACATCTCTAATAATTTTTTTTATAATAATCCATACTTAAATACTCAATCTTACCTATACAACTACAACTACAACAACTTACATCATGTTAGTTGAGAAATAAAAATCTTGATGATTAACCTTAATAATGTAACTTTTTTGTTTTTAGAAAATAATCATCAGCCANGTTGAGAAATAAAAATCTTGATGATTAACCTTAATAATGTAACTTTTTTGTTTTTAGAAAATAATCATCAGCCAAGACTATGAAAACACACATTGGTAGTGTAGGAAACTTATAAACCAATTTTTTTTTTTTATTATAAATTTTATATTTTATATATATATATATTTTTAAATTATAAAATCAGTAGTGAAAATGGAATTAAGTTTGATTAACAAAGGATTTAAGTAAATTGAAATAATTTTTAGAAAGAAAATATTAAAAAAAAAAAAAACCGGAATTAAACAAACGAAAAAATAGTTGTAAGCTCGAGTTACACTATCACAGTCTTGATCATGATTATTACTTACAACAATTACTTACAAGAATGAATGGCTAATTATAAGAATAAACTAACCCTATTGTTGTCAAAAGTAATAATTAAGTAGCACAGACGCCGCCGAAATGAGGACATTTTTGTGTATTTTTTTTTTGGCAATTTTCGGCCACACCTTGATGCCATTTGTTATCAAATGACATCACAATATAAATAAATTTTCACAACTTTTATTCTATTATAGTTATAGCCAATCAAAATCTCACAAATAACCTAAGATGACTCTAATTCCATGTATATTTATATATATATATTTTCTAAAAAAAAAAAAAAAAACAATACAAAATGAGTTTCGTATCACTGTACATCATTGTTGCAATATCTATCATTTTAGCCCATTTTTTCTTAACTCTAACAGGGTTAATTGAACTGACTTTTTTTTCTACTTTCTCCACTCATTTTTTTTTCATTAATTTTTTTCCCCATAAAATCATTTCCTATACTATTTCTCTGATATCACCACCAACATGAATAATCCATACTTAAAAAAAAAAAAAATGATTCATACATATAAGTTTTGTGAATACACTTGTAAAATTTAATTTCAATTTAATTACTATTTTCTACTCAAAGTTTTTAGTAGTAATAATAATAATTGATAAGTTAGGAAAATTGAGTGACTAGATGAAGTTTAGATGTTTCGTCTTCATTTTCTTTTTTTTTTCTCTCTTTTTATAGGAATTTATAGAAGAAAAAAGAAAATGAGAAGAAAAAAAAAAATCTAAACNCTTTTTTTTTTCTCTCTTTTTATAGGAATTTATAGAAGAAAAAAGAAAATGAGAAGAAAAAAAAAAATCTAAACGCTTCCGGCTATCATCAACGTTGCCGAATTTGAAACTTGACAAATGGAACCCCCATTGTTCGTTGTTAGTACTAAAGATCTCAAAGAGGGAGGCAGTGAGATTCAGTCAAGGGATGGAAATGGAAGGTTTTTAAACTCCAAGACAGAAGATTGACCTGAGGTGACCTGAATGATAACAATGGGAACGAGATACATGGTAAACAAATAATAACTAAATTACAAAAAAAAAAAAAAAAAAATCAAAAAAAAATTAAAATGATGACTTGTACTAGGACAGTCTTTGTTGAACCAGAGAGGAAGAAGAGATTCCACTATTCAGACTCATATGTAAATTGTAGCTCTGTACTTTGAGAAGAACTTTTTTTGTCACCAAGAAGAAAACATGGAAATTCGACGAGAGATTTCTAGTTGAAACACAAGAATTGATTCGAGACAAGTAATATGTCCTTAGGTAATTATAATTACTAATTAGAAATGAAACTTTGGATATAAGAGAAAGTGAGGTAACGAGGTTTAGTTTGATTGGATTTGAATTTAATTCAACTATAAGAGCTCTTTAATTTCCTTGTTGTCTTCGAGAAGTTCAAAAAAAAAAAAAAAAAAAAAAAACTGCTTCACGAGCAACTACACTCTTCAACAATTGCATTTGCCAAAATTGTTATCTTGAGAGTATCTGTCCCTGGTACTGTATGTAAGACATCCAAATGTCTTAGTTTTGTTGGAGTACAACAGGGTCGTGGAATTTCATTTCTTCCTTTGGTTTGATGAAGTGTATGTTGCAACATGGCATGTGTTGTCGCATACGGTACACGTCTTGCATTACAACGACCGCTACACATATGTGCATCAAATTCCTTAGGTTCTAGTATCAAATCTCTTATATTCAAATCTTCAAAATTTATTTTCATTGATCGACGACAACATGTTTTCCCATGACGTGTCTTGTCACAATCACGACTTCGTACTGTCGGATGAGTTTCATAGTTTCGTAAAGAATAAGATCTTTTTTTCCGTTTCCGTTTTTCATCTTTTAAAAAATTTGATTTTTCTTCTTCTGTAGAAATTATTTTTAATGAAGTCATTTTTAAATCATCTTCTCTTGAAAATGGTTCAGAGAGACCAGTTATATCTTGAGGTGGATGACAAAAAAGTGTTAATCCAAAGGATTCTTTAGGTATCCCTTCATCATTTTTTCGTAGTATCCATAAAATCAATTTTTCTGTTATATCTACTTCTTTTGAAAAGGTCTCATTTTTTTCGAGATCAAAATAGTAACATCCATCAGGGAGTGATACAAGGGCTCTTCGAATTCTTAGATGAGATCTTCTCTCCAGGTTCAAATTTACTTTGAAATTTAATCGAGTTTCCACATTGTCGTAGGTGTGAATTGTTTCTATAAGATAGAAATAGAAAAAAAAAAATTTTTTTTTACTCATTGTTGAAAACTTGGTGTAAATTTGAGAGATTGACTAAAAAAGGATAGTAGTTTCTTCAAACTCTGAAGAAGTATTCTAGTATAGGGTTAACATTATAAAAAATAGATGAAATATTCTATTGAGAACAAAACACCAGCCAATAAGAAGGCAGGGAATTCTTCTCAAAATGAAACGGATCATATTTTGAACAAGATTTAAACGCTTTTTTTTTAGATTTTTTTTTTTTTTTCATCTTTCTTTGAGTAAAAAGTTGAGTTAGAAGAGAGTACTTGATGAATATGATACTGCGTGGGTGAAGTCTAAAGTGTATATCTTCAATCAAAATTTAAAACCAATGAACTTTGGTAAAAGGAATTGGATACTTGTACTTTTATACTACTACTACAGTAAAGTTCGGCTATAGTGACTCCGGCTATAATAGAACTCCGGCTATAGCAAACAACACTGTCCGGTCCNAAGTTCGGCTATAGTGACTCCGGCTATAATAGAACTCCGGCTATAGCAAACAACACTGTCCGGTCCCTGCCAAGTAAATGGGAGATTATGTGTTAAGTAGTCCGGCTATAATGAAATCGGCTATACTGAACTTCCGGCCTTAGTGAACNAGGTAAGAAGTCTACTGTCTCATTTATGAGTACAGTAGTGGAGATTGAGTCTTATGCTCAAATCCCCACACTGTCTTCCAACACACCTCGCCAAACGTTATGTAAGAAATATAAGGTTGGAAACTCTACACAATTTTTCTTATTTTGAAATCAAAATCTAAAATTGAAGAAAACTTCCAAACATTTTCTGGTGAAGTTAATAATAAAAGTGTTGAAATACAATTAGGTTACATTTAAGCAATTAGCTAAAATTTAAATATCAAATTCTTAGAATATAAAACGCCAACGCCGATTTAACTATCCAAAGTTGGATTCTGCGCGGTCGCAAGCAAATCCCCATTATACAGTGCTTCTCTAAATGGGCTTAGCTGAATTTATTGTGAAATATTTGGATATAATGAACAATTATTAAATTGAAGTGTCCGTTCACTATACGGATATAATGAACTCCGGCTATGCTGAACCAATGTTGCCGGTCCCTACAGATTCACTATAACCGAACTTTACTGTATTTTAAATTTTCAACTTAATCTCTTGATGCTAAACTTTTTTTTTTCTAAAAATAAA
Source organism: Holacanthella duospinosa (assembly GCA_002738285.1). NCBI lineage: Eukaryota > Metazoa > Arthropoda > Collembola > Poduromorpha > Neanuridae > Holacanthella > Holacanthella duospinosa. The sequence goes on along the minus strand of NIPM01000012.1, from coordinate 83,127 downwards.
AAAAAAAATTTTTTTTTTGAAAATTTATATAAATTTTTTTTTTAATTATATAAAAAATTTTTTGTTAAAAATGGAAAAAAAAAAAATTTTTTTTTTAAACTAAATTATATCTAAAAAATTTACAAGCTAGAGAGTTATATAATAGAAAAAGATGGTTTGGATTCTTATATTCTNATAATGAACAATTATTAAATTGAAGTGTCCGTTCACTATACGGATATAATGAACTCCGGCTATGCTGAACAAATGTTGCCGGTCCCTACAGATTCACTATAACCGAACTTTACTGTATTTTGAATTTTCAACTTAATCTCTTGATGCTAAACTTTTTTTTTCTAAAAATTAAAAAAAAATTTTTTTTTTTGAAAATTTATATAAAATTTTTTTTTTAATTATATAAAAAATTTTTTGTTAAAAATCATCTAATTATTATATGATATATTAAATTATATCTAAAAAATTTACAAGCTAGAGAGTTATATAATAGAAAAAGATGGTTTGGATTCTTATATTCTTATATTGTTATCCTAAATACAAACTTTATAGTAAGATTAATACCTGTGTGTATATTCTTTTTGTATTCATTTTAACAGTTTTATAAAACGCTCTCAGACAGGTCCTACAAAAAAAAAAGAAAAAAATTTTTTTTTTTTTTTTTTTACATTTTTCTACTCATTGGAAATTTAAGTGTAGGCTTGAGGCTACTAAATATTTACTAAATGATCTCGTGCTTGTTAGAATAAATAATTATATAAAAAAAAAAAAACAAAAAAAACTTGAGTCTATTCATCCAGGATTCAATCAAATTCTGTCACATGTATTTTCCAGATGAGTCCATCTTAATGTCAGATACATTGAGTCAATCATCATCAATCTTTAAATCGGGGAAACCCTTTAGTTTCATACGATTCAACTTTTTCTATTCTTTTTACTAAGTGACGCATCGAGATTTTAATTTGAATTTTTTACTTATTCTAACATCCTGCTCAACATTTCAACAATCAAAAAAATTTATATATATATATATATATTATCCAATTTAAATGGAAATAACAATAATTATAATAACCTTTGAATTGAGACATTGTTGAAATTAACCCTTGACTAACCATCATAAAATTATAATTAATAAACATTTATTAACCCTAAACTAACTAAAAGTATTAAATTTTTTTTTTTTTTTTGCNTTATCCAATTTAAATGGTAATAACAATAATTATAATAACCTTTGAATTGAGACATTGTTGAAATTAACCCTTGACTAACCATCATAAAATTATAATTAATAAACATTTATTAACCCTAAACTAACTAAAAGTATTAAATTTTTTTTTTTTTTTTGCACTATAACCTCTGTATTTTTTGTGTGTGTGTGTATACAGTACATAAAATCTGTTTTCTGCAACCAAATGTAGTATTGAAAGACGACGACGCATCTTAAATCTTTATGATTTTTTTGAATAAACTTGCAAAATAAAAATGTTATGATTTTGGGCAAGTTGAAAAAATAAAAAAAAATAAAAAAAAAATAGTCTCGTCAAAATGATGGGGTATTGGTGCGGCTGATTTGTCATATAAAAAGTTATTTTAATCTTTGACCTCAACAAGTGTAACATTTCATATGAATCCCGAGATGAAAGATAACTCTAGTACTAGCTCTAAATCTTAACGTATAATTTCAATTTTTAAAGACCAATAACTAAGTTTGAAGTTTGTTAGTAATATTTTTAGCAAAAATTCTAACTCAATGCTAAAAAAACAATTTATTTGAAACCAGAAAAGACTTTTTGGATTTCCTTATCCAAATCTTTTTATTTTTTTTTTATTTTTTTTTTATTTTATTTTGCCAAATGTCAACTCCTCAAATTACATAGGAAATAATTAACATTTGAAGAGTATTCTTTTATTTTATTTTATTTATTTTTTTTTTTAATTTAATACGGGATAGTATTAAATCTTAATAAATTTATATTATATATTTCATAGGTTTAACTTGTCAGCTATGAGTCTTTTTTAATTAATTCAACCTTATCATAATCATTCCTATCATCTAATTCCAAAAAACCATTGTTGCAAAAAAATATGCAAAAAAAAAATATATTAAAAAAAAAAAAAAAAAAAAAACTGGATATTGCTGAATTACTTTCACGTTTATATCACGAAGCTTCAATGATTTTGTAGACGCAACATCAGCAAATCATTCGTATATTAATTCAATAATTGACTATTTAGTAGTTAACTATAATTAAGTAATTAAAAATTTTAAATGTTGAATTTTGTATCATTTTTTTTTTCATCTTGAGTAGTTGAAGAGTTAATAATACCAAAAATTTTACTGTTATTGCGCTATAAGACGACTGGGTATCAAATGAAATTCCCAAATGAAAAAAAAAAAAAATGAAAAATGAAAATGAAAAAAAAATATATATATTTTTTTTTAAATAGTAGGTTCTTTTAATTGATTAGTATAATGTAATATAATTATAATATAATATAATTATAATGTAATATAATTTAATATAATGTCATATAAATGTAATATAATGTAATAGACTCTTTCTCAATCCAAAATTTAAATCTCTTGATACACAAAAATTCATTCAATTTTTGAGGTTATCTTCACTATGTGCCAAAATGGGTTAAAGGTGAAGGATAATAATATGGAGAAGAAAAAAAATTTTTTTTTTTTTTGGAAATATATAACTTTGAGAGGTGATCTGGTTGGGTAGGTAATTTTTTCGCACGCAATAATGAAAAAGTATCGGAGTGATTGTTGTACTGATTGTTAAAAATGTGACAGGTAGACAACTCTACGAATTTATCTCTACGTCAAACCTTTCAATTTCCCCAATAAACAACTAAAAATCTTATTTAGAAAAAAATAAACAAAAAAAAATGAAATAAAAAAGTGTTCCCTACCGGATCCGTTTCAGTATTTTTCATTACAGGTTTTATATTATTTTATTTTATTTTTTTTTTCGTTACTTAATTATATTAAATTTTTAATGAATGAAGTTTACCTGGATTGAAAATTTTCATAACACGTCTTGCATTTCTCCGTCTGTCTTTAAAACCGTAAGTCATGAGAGCTTTTTGTTCAAAATTTCTCATTCGAACGCGTCTCATGTACTCTCCATAGGCTCTCCGGTACTCAGCTTCACTGATATTTCCCTGAAAAAAAATAATAAGAAGAAATAATAAGAATAATTTAGTATACAACGTGATATAATTTGTAGTAAATTGTAATAATGAAAAGAAGAAGAAAAAACAAATTGTCCAAAAGGTCAATTAGTAGTAGTATACGGAAATTATTAACTCTAGACCCACTGGGAATGAATGGAAGTACTGAGAAATATTAATTCCAAAATTAGGGATTGAATTTCTACTATGAAAAAAAAAAAAAAAAAATGGAAATTTCTATAATTTCTGATTTCGTAATATAAAAATATTTATGATATCTGATACTATTCAATTTAGTAAGATTATTTCGAAGATGTAGATAGTATAGTAGTAGTAAAGAAAATAATAAGTTAAGCAAAGAAAATGTACAGTCTGTAGAAAAATTTTTAATTGACTTTGACATAGGTTTCATACATTTTTGATATGTGCTCAATTTTCATTCGTCACTTTTTTTTTTTTTTTGAACTTTTTTTTTTTTTTAGTTTAGATATATCGAAAGTACAGCGGTGTATGTGCAAGACTCTAACATTGACATTCCATATTGACAATTTAAGTAAATAATATTTATCTACAGGTGAGAAGAATGAAAATTACTAATGACTAATAACAACCAATTTATCTAAGTTACTATTTATTAAGCTCTAAAAAAAAATTTTTTTTTAACTCCAAAACATCTATTTTGTACAATTTGAAGAAAATCTGTTTGAAGGAATCATTTTGTAAGGATATTGCAAAAAAAAGAAAGTAATATTATTATTATTTTTATTTTTATTAAATTCTGAATAACCTTTATAATAGTTGAAAGTTTTCTCAAATTTAAGGTATTCAAGGTTTCAAATTGAATACAAATACAAAAGAAAAAAAAAATTATTATTTGTTTTTTTTTTTTTGAAATAAGTATATAAAAAAATAAATATTTATTTTTCTTGACTTTTTCAAAAGTAAGTAGTAAAAAGTGTAAAAAGTTAGTAAACATATTCAAAAGTTAATTTCTATTTGTAAATAAATTTTCATTGGAAAACAAATTGAAAAATAATTAAGTCTGTTTAAATTACACATTATTCGCAGCAATATGAGAGTTAATTTTTCCACTATTGTGTAATTTCAAATCAAAATTTATAGTAAATCAAATTAAAAAAAAAAAAAAAATTTTTTTTTTGTTTAAAAACTGATACCATTTTTCGTCGAAATTAGATTTTACTAAAAGAGGTTTTACTAAGAGGTTGATCAAATTTTCAAAAAATTAACTTCCAAATGCTAACAATAGAAATTTGAAATTGTTTTAAAAATCGAAAAATTTTTTTTTGTAAATCACAAGTTATGATTTATATTATGAAATTATGATTTACGTTGAAGAGATCACAAGAAATCATCTTACTCTAAATTAAAAAAAAATATTACTGGGTTACTATTATAAGTATCAAAATACAAAATAAATTAAAGTAATTATAAAAAAAAGTTGGATTAACCTTGGTGCTACTGGTTAAAATTAATTTGTCAAACAAAAATTCAAAAATTCGGCAGAAAATGGGCAATTTTTTTTTTTTTTTTTTTTTTTGCTAATAATAGTTAAAAAAAAAAATTTCTTTCCAATTGACTATACAAAATTCGTTTTGAATGGCCACCTCTGAAGACTAAAAAAAACAAAAAAAAATTTTTTTATTTGTTAATTTAAGAGATTCATTTTTATGATCTCTTCATCAGTGATAAAATTCATTTGTGGTCGGTTTGGTTCCTTTTGTTAGTTTTTAATGTCATTTACCTTTCCCTACACATATGGGGACTTAACAATAGAAGATTAGATTGTTATGCTGATCTTNTGTTTTTGCTAATAATAGTTAAAAAAAAATTTCTTTCCAATTGACTATACACAATTCGTTTTGAATGGCCACCTCTGAAGACTAAAAAAAAACAAAAAAAAATTTTTTTATTTGTTAATTTAAGAGATTCATTTTTATGATCTCTTCATCAGTGATAAAATTCATTTGTGGTCGGTTTGGTTCCTTTTGTTAGTTTTTAATGTCATTTACCTTTCCCTACACATATGGGGACTTAACAATAGAAGATTAGATTGTTATGCTGATCTTAGACTTTAAGTGTCTACACATTGTTATTTAGTTCTATGTTACTAGCCTCTGTAAATTTCTATTCTTTCAACAAACTCAATTTAACAGATGACGCGCTTTTTTCATTTTTTTTTATCAACTTCTTCTTCAACTTCATCTTCATTTTCATTTACCGACATCATGGAATTGGATACTGAGACANACCCTCTGTAAATTTCTATTCTTTCAACAAACTCAATTTAACAGATGACGCGCTTTTTTCATTTTTTTTTTATCAACTTCTTCTTCAACTTCATCTTCATTTTCATTTACCGACATCATGGAATTGGATACTGAGACACAGGTATGAAACCTGGTGAATTTTAATCCTATCTTCTTGTATAAATTAATTCAAATGAAAATGTTGATTATAAACTGAGTCAGTTAATTATCATAACCACCTTGCTTAACTACTTATCATCAACTCCTTCAAAATCCTTCTCAAAATCTTGTGCAAAAATTTATGTGCAAAAAAAAAAAAAAAAAAAAAAATTTTTTTCGTATTCTCCACTCACCTGTTCTTTCTACATAACGTCTTATCGATGGCACAGTGTTAATTGTAGAAGAACGGGATGGGGATTTCCCAAAAAATAAGTTTTTTTTTTTTTTTTTTTATTCTTCTAGCTATATATTATTCAAGTTTCATAATAAAATGAGACAATCGACTCCTCGCCAAAAAACCGGTATTAGAAGACAAAAAAATGGATCAGAACTTTCATCAACGTCCGGGTTTTGTTTATCAATAGCTAGAATATTCCTGTGGCAATTCCCCTTAATCTTTGTCACTACAAGGATGCTCCTCAAGTAGAACAATTAAAAAAAAAAATATCAAAAAATCCAGGCAAATAGTCAAGTTAGTTGAGGTAGACAAAAAAAAAAAAAATTTTCAAATCTCAATTTCTTAATTTTTTTCTTACAACTTAAAACTTCCGTTGCGTCATAAGACAGACGCGCGCCGCCACTTGCTACACAACCCTTCTTATACTTTTTTTTTTTTTTTTGTGTATAATTACTCACTTTTTTTTTCTTATGATGAGTTCCGTTTGAGATGATATTGTGTATTTTTTTTAAACACTTTCTATAGAATAATTTAAGAATAATTAAAAAAATTCTGTTAAAAACAATAATGTGTTGGAAGTAAAAATAAGAATTAACACTCCTACTTCCAATGTTTTTTTTTTTTAGTTTTTTTTTTTTCATTTTCATTTTTATTTTTGACAATGTAAATTTTAATAAATCAAAATCTTAAAAAAATCCTTAAAATAACTATATTTAGCAATAGGTAAACAACCAGACCCTACTACCTACTAACTTACTAGAACAATATTTATTTTTATTTTATTTTTAAAGAATAATAAGAATTATGACGCAAAGGGCCTACACATTTTGGCTGGACCTTGTTACTTCCTACCTACTGGTAAAAATTCCTACACAAGTTTAGAATGAAAAAAAAAAATAAACCTTATGACTTTTTGGTGTAATTGTAAAAGATGTAAAATAACCGAATTCTTTAGACTATTCTGCATAGTCTCGTGTTTTTTTTTTTTTNAATCCTTAAAATAACTATATTTAGCAATAGGTAAACAACCAGACCGTACTACCTACTAACTTACTAGAACAATATTTATTTTTATTTTATTTTTAAAGAATAATAAGAATTATGACGCAAAGGGCCTACACATTTTGGCTGGACCTTGTTACTTCCTACCTACTGGTAAAAATTCCTACACAAGTTTAGAATGAAAAAAAAAAATAAACCTTATGACTTTTTGGTGTAATTGTAAAAGATGTAAAATAACCGAATTCTTTAGACTATTCTGCATAGTCTCGTGTTTTTTTTTTTTTTTTTTTTTTTTTTTTAAAATCGTTTAAATCCTACAACACCTTTCCTCTAAAACTTCCCACTTCCTTTTTAACTTATCCATGTGGACTTTGCTATTACCATCCGGACTCATTTGTCTATCCATCCACGCATTTTCAAATTCACATATTTTATGTAAAGTTTAGGTAATGAAAAGGATTGGTTTTGAAACTACTATTATAACTCTGTATATACAACCCACATCTAAATCATAACACCACACTATTCCATTTTTTAGAAAAAAAAANCATCCACGCATTTTCAAATTCACATATTTTATGTAAAGTTTAGGTAATGAAAAGGATTGGTTTTGAAACTACTATTATAACTCTGTATATACAACCCACATCTAAATCATAACACCACACTATTCCATTTTTGAGAAAAAAAAAGAAAAAAAAAGACAACAGTAGATAGGAAGTCTTGTAAACAATTATGTTATTTTTATCTCTAGTACATTGTGCGTNGGTTTTGAAACTACTATTATAACTCTGTATATACAACCCACATCTAAATCATAACACCACACTATTCCATTTTTTAGAAAAAAAAAAAAAAAAGACAACAGTAGATAGGAAGTCTTGTAAACAATTATGTTATTTTTATCTCTAGTACATTGTGCGTNGAAAAAAAAAGACAACAGTAGATAGGAAGTCTTGTAAACAATTATGTTATTTTTATCTCTAGTACATTGTGCGTGGGAACCTAGAAATGGGACTGGGATTAGGAAATTGGAACTCCTACTATGTAAAAATCCTATATATAAAAATTTATGCAATTTTGCTAAAAAAAAAAAAAAATTTTTTTTTGCTATTTTTTTTTTCACCATTACCTCCTCAGTCCTCAGTTCTCAGTTCTCAGTTCTCAGTTCTCAGTTCTCAGTTNCTATTTTTTTTTTCACCATTACCTCCTCAGTCCTCAGTTCTCAGTTCTCAGTTCTCAGTTCTCAGTTCTCAGTTCTCAGTTCTCAGTTCTCAGGAAATGAACTTGAGTCAGTAAATCAATACAACAGGTCCAGTTCAAAGGTTTAAAATAGATATTATAGATACTATTTATAATTTGGTAAAATAAAAAAAAAGCAAAAAAAAAAAAAATTAAAAAAAAATATTATTATTTTTATACAAATTTTTACATAAATTTTTTCTTCTAAAGTTTATTTTGAGAAGAAATTTTTTAATAAATATGTACCAACAGTTACTCAAATACAAAACAGAGGTTTAAGATTTATGAATGAGACTGTAGAAACCTTATTATAAAAAAAAAAAAAAAAAAAAAATTTTTTTAGACTTAGCGTAGGAAGGGTTAATAAGGTCCTCTCATTTGGCAGATGAGTTCATACTTTATTATTTGTTTTTAGAAAAAGTAAAAAGTAAAAAAAAAAAAAAAAAAAAAGTGTAAAATTTGCGTAAAAATTTTTTTTTTTTTAGTACAATAGTGTTAATAAGAAATAGAAAACTTTCTAAACTATTATTATTATTATTATTTTTATTTATATTTTATAAAAAGTAAAAGTAAAAAAAAAAAAAAGTTTTATAATAAAAATAAAAATGCAAGGATGCAATGGAAGTTGTTAGTTGTTGCATTATTAGATATACAAGTAGTAGAGTAGTTTAGTGTCTACTACCTCATTAAATTGTTGCCTATGAAATTAATTGTTGCTAATTACAACAAAAAAAAAAGTAGGCTACCCCTTTCGTAGTTCCAACAACTTATATTAGTTAGGTATGATCAGTGATAAAAATCATAATAAACAATGAGCGAAAGTTTTTTTTTTTTAATTTTTTTTACACACGATTTCATTCATTGTTGTAAAATTAAAATTTTTGGTATTTCCCGTCTCATTTCAACGAATTGAAAAAAAAAAAAAAAATGAATCATGATCTCTAAGAATATATTTTTTATATTTATTCCCATTAAGTATACATGTATACACACGTATACTTAAAAAAAAATATTATTGTTCTCGATTATCTCATGAGACGTTATGATGTTGAAAATTGACAGGTAACATAACATCATCATGGATCACGAGTGAAGATGACAAAATAACGTCGGAGTATGGCTTATGTGCCAAAAAAATAAAAAAATTAAGTAAAAAATATAGCAACATGATCTCTAAAAAACAGGTAAATAAAAATCTCTTCAGCTCACTCAAGAGATTAATTCTTATTAACACATGGAATACTACCGGAAGTTTTTTAACCCCAGTAGAGTAAAACGTAAAAGTTAATTTTTATAAAATTTTTTTTTATAAAATTGAATTTTATAGTATAGAATCATAAATAAAAAATTTTAAATTTTAATCGGTCTTTAGTTTCTCTTTCGTTTGATAAATCTAAAAAAATAATCCAAAATTCTTAAAAATTATACAAAATCCTAAAAATAATCCAAAATCCTAAAAAAAATTATCCAAAATTCTATTAAATAATTCAAAATCCTAAAAAATAATCCAAACTTCTAAAAAAGAATCCAAAGTCCTAAAAAAATAATTCAAAATCTTAAAAAATAATCCAAAATCATAAAAAATAATCCTAAATCCTAAAAAATAATTCTAAATCCTAAAAAAAAAAATAATCCAAAATTCTAAAAAATAATCCAAAATCCTAAAAAATAATCCAAAATCCTAAAAAAAATTATCCAAAATTCTATTAAATAATCCAAAATCCTAAAAAATAATCCAAACTTCTAAAAAATAATCCTAAATCTTAAAAAAAAAATAATCGAAAATCTTAAAAAATAATCCCAAATCTTAAAAAATAATCCTAAATCCTAAAAAAAAATAATCCAAAATCCTAAAAAATAATTCAAAATCCTAAAAAATAATCCAAAATTCTAAAACATAATCCAAAATCTTAAAAAAAATAATCCAAAATCCTAAAAAAAATAATCCAAAATCCTAAAAAATAATCCAAAATCCTAAAACAATCCAAAATCCTTAAAAAAATAATTCAAAATCCTAAAAAATATACCATAATTTTGAGTCTATTGATGACAAAAATTTCTTATATAGACCCTGTATAAAAACGTTGAAAAGAAAGTTGAATTACCTTGCCACGCGTCGATTTTGGTTATGTTGATACCTTTATATAATAGTACTAATTGACTAAAAAAAGTTATATATAATACCATACTTTTTTTTTATATTCTATTGTTTAGTAAATTCTATTGTTTAGTAAGATGAAATAGTAGTAAATAGTAATAATGTATAACTGAATGAGAGAGAGAGAGAAAGTGCGTAGCATTGTTGCCACATTTAGAGAGTAAAAGTTAAAAAAAAAAAAAAAAAAATTTTTTTTTTAATTTTTTTTTCTTACCTTCGGTAGCCGGTCAATATGAGCCACTTGGTCAGCATTCATATGTAATCCCAATTCATTTAAAATAGCTAATTTCACTCTACCCAATTCTGATTCTTTCCATTGTAAATCTGTATAATCAATGTCATCTGAATCTTTACTTGAAGGTCTAGCTTCAGAAAATGACCAAGGACCAATCCAAACAAGAAGAAGTATGATAAAAAAACATACTTTTTGACTAACCAATGTTGAGTTTCTTTTTAAATTCTTCATAGTGATAGAAAATTTATATAAACTTGTCAAGTGGTAAAGTTTTTTTTTTTTTTTTTTTAATTTGATTCCACCTGAAGAATTGTTCTTCTTGTTGAGTAATAAAGGAAAATGTCAGGAATGAGTAATAGTTTTCTTCGGACCTTGTCAACGTAGAGATCCACTTTCACAGAATTTATAATAAAGAGTAATAGACACTTTTTGTTTAAAAAAACCAAAAAAAAAAAAAACTAGTGTATTGTGATAATGTAAATGGTAAGGTAAGACGACAGGTGTAGTAAGTATAGTTGGGACAATAGTGACATGGTCTCTCTCACATGGACATGGTTTGGTTACCAAAATACTTTGTCCCTGTGGAACGCTCAAACTTCAACTGTTTCTCGACTTACTAAACTCATCATGTATTTGTAGGGTTTTAGGATGGGGAATCCGCAAACAACTCCACCCAACATAACACTACTCATAAGCAATACAAATCAACTATTTTTTTTTAACTTTTTTTTTTTTTTTTTTTTTTTTTAACTCATCACAACCCTGGTAAAATAGAGAACAAGTACATTTACTATCATTAATTTTAAGTCAAGAGTTTTCATCTTTGGTTTTTATATACCTTGAGTTTGACCGACATTTAGCTAATGTATATGATAACTTGACGAGTAGTTGGTTATAAATTTTTATTAAATATTTCACACCTGTTGATAGATTATATGAATCATTTTATCGAGAGTGATGAAATGATGAAATGAAATGTTAATGATTTATTATTTAATTTATTATTATTATTTATTATTAATTAGAAAAGAATTTGAAAAAAAAAAAAAAAAAAAAAAATTTTTTTTTTAACCCTGGGTTAACTTTTAACCCTGGGTTAACTTTTAACCCTGGTTAAATTAAAATATTTTGCACAAAATATTTTTTATTGAAAATACTTTACTGATGAAATGAGGGTGTAATGTTGAGTTAGTTTTTGTAAAAAAAAAAATTTTTTTTTAGTTTTAACCTTGGGTTAACTTTTAACCCTGGGTTAACTTTTAATCCTGGTTAAATTAAAACATTTTGCACAAAAATTTTTTTTATTGAAAATACTTTACTGATGAAATGAGTGTCTAATGTTGAGTTAGTTTTTGTAAAAAAAAAATTATTTTTTTCGTTTTAACCCTGGGTTAACTTTTAACCCTGGGTTAACTTTTAATCCTGGTTAAATTGAGACATTTTGCACAAAAATTTTTTTTTTTTTGAAAATACTTTACTGATGAAATGAGGGTGTAATGTTGAGTTAGTTTTTGTAAAAAAAATTTTTTGTTTCGTTTTAACCCTGGGTTAACTTTAACCCTGGTTATATTGAGACATTTTGCACAAATTTTTTTTATTGAAAATACTTTACTGATGAAATGAGGGTGTAATGTTGAGTTAGTTTTTGTAAAAAAACTTTTTTTTTTCGTTTTAACCCTGGGTTAACTTTTAACCCCGGGTTAACTTTTAACCCCGGGTTAACTTTTAACCCTAGTTAAATTAAGACATTTTGCAGAAAATTTTTTTTATTGAAAATACTTTACTAATGAAATGAGGGTGTAATGTTGAGTTAGTTTTTGTAAATTTTTTTTTTGATTCAATATACTCATCGGACAGTGTGTACTTGGACATTCTCCAGACATGTTTTGAAATGATTCNTTTTAACCCTGGGTTAACTTTTAACCCTGGGTTAACTTTTAATCCTGGTTAAATTGAGACATTTTGCACAAAAATTTTTTTTTTTATTGAAAACACTTTACTGATGAAATGAGGGTGTAATGTTGAGTTAGTTTTTGTAAAAAAAAAATTTTTTTCGTTTTAACCCTGGGTTAACTTTTAACCTTGGTTATATTGAGACATTTTGCACAAATTTTTTTTATTGAAAATACTTTACTGATGAAATGAGGGTGTAATGTTGAGTTAGTTTTTGTAAAAAAACTTTTTTTTTTCGTTTTAACCCTGGGTTAACTTTTAACCCCGGGTTAACTTTTAACCCTAGTTAAATTGAGACATTTTGCACAAAAATTTTTTTTTATTGAAAATACTTTACTAATGAAATGAGGGTGTAATGTTGAGTTAGTTTTTGTAAATTTTTTTTTGATTCAATATACTCATCGGACAGTGTGTACTTGGACATTCTCCAGACATGTTTTGAAATGATTCTTTCAGAATTATAAGAACCAGATAATTTGTCGGATCACTTAACTTCTTTATGTTTACACTCTTATAATTTTTATCTAAAATGTTTTAAATCCGCTATCCCATCGAAACTAATGAGATTTTAAATTACTTTAAAGTAGATCTCTACTAAACTTGGTCATTCTATGCTAAATTAAAATCATCTTTGAGACATTCTTAGATAACATATTATGAAAGGTTAGAACTTGAAATGATACAACAGTTCATTACTCCATAACTCAACTACATGTCTATAAAACCTCAAGTAGAAATCATAAAAAACACATTTATATATATTTTTATAAAAATAATAATTATTAATGTTCTGTTATTTGTATTTCATCAATAGACAAACATATTAGTTAGGTCAAAAGTATTTTAGAAATTAACCTAATTCTAAAAGACTCAATGAATTTTTAAATCTAAAGCTAAAACTTAAACTTAAACTACGTTTATACTTTTNATACAACAGTTCATTACTCCATAACTCAACTACATGTCTATAAAACCTCAAGTAGAAATCATAAAAAACACATTATATATATTTTTATAAAAATAATAATTATTAATGTTCTGTTATTTGTATTTCATCAATAGACAAACATATTAGTTAGGTCAAAAGTATTTTAGAAATTAACCTAATTCTAAAAGACTCAATGAATTTTTAAATCTAAAGCTAAAACTTAAACTTAAACTACGTTTATACTTTTGATTTATGTTTAACTTTGCAATTTTTACTTTTTCTTTATTTATTATCTTATATCACTACATAATAACTAATTTATTACAGAGATAATTTATAATTTACCCATGTATAATAATATTATTCATATTTTTCTATTATTTTGACCAAAAAATTATAGTTTTTTTTTTTTTTTTTTTGGAATCGTTTTTTTTTATTGTAAGCGGATGAAAAGAATCCAAAAGGAAATATATTATTGCGGATGGCTGCGTGTTAACTTTGGACTTTCCCAAAAGTTTTTGGTTTTTCTAAACTATTGTTCCTTATGTATTGTTTATGATTTTTTTTTTTGTGTTCCAATTCATGCTAAAAGTATTAAGAATCACACCTGTCTATTGTTATGAGAATTTTTTTTTTTAGTATGAAATACGTGTGAATCATTTGTGTAATTCTACTAACTAAAGGTACCCCCATTGATTGATACACATATCAGACAGGTAGGTAAAAAAAAAATTATACGCAAAGAAAATATTACCGTTAGTTGAAAAGATTTGGCAGGTATAACTAATTAGTTTTGGTCATTTATTAACAATTTTGTCTCTCACTGTGAATTCACTAACAACCTAACAACCTAACAACTAACAACTAACAACTGACAACATTGTTTAATTTTCTAAGAAATTTTTTTTTTTTTTTTTTTTTTTTTAATACCCGGAACTATACATAAAGCTATTTGTATCAAAAAGTGCTACGGAAAGGTGTCGTGTGAGTATATAATTCATTCTCATCAAATTTATAATTTATGATTTATTTCTAAAAAAAAAAATTTTTTTTTTTTTTTCTTAGAAATTATTAGATCTAGCTCTAGCTCATCAGGTGACGATTTTTTGGAATGGAATTATAAAAAATTCATATTAGGTCAACAATACCGTCACTTGTATATTTACCAACTATAACTACCAAATAGTTGGACTATACCTATAAAGTAATACCTGGATTAGAGTCAATCCAAATGAGTCAGGTTCAATCTTCAAAGAAACCAAAAGAGGAAGTCAAGTAATGTGTTTTTAGAACCCAGGCGCCGACCCTGACATAAAAGTGTGCAAAAATGAAATAACTACTCATCCTAAGGTATTTCAAATATTATTATTATACTTACACACCCTAGAAAATATACAACATGTATCATATAAATTCATTTTAGAATTTTGTATTCAGTGCCAATTATGATTTTTCTAAATAAAAAAAAAATAAATATCCATTTTTGGAAATATGAGCACTGGAAATCATAAAAAATAAAAAAAATTTTTGGTTCGTAAAATGTACAGTCTGACTCTAAATTCATTGAGTGGAAAAAGATTTAATTTTGGAGCCTTCTGATTTTTAGCAAAGTAGCTTTTATTTAATTTTTCACTAGCTGACAGCAAGGAGGGAGGGGGAGAGAAGTTAAATGAGTGCGCTTCATTTCAAAAATGAGTGCACGTAATTTCAAAAATGAGTGCGCGTGATTTCAAAAATGAGTATGCGTAATTTCAAAAATGAGTGCTCGTAATTTCAAAAATGAGTGCGCGTAATTTCAAAAATGAGTACGCCTAATTACAAAAATGACTGCGCGTAATTTCAAAAATGGGTGCGCGTGATTTCAAAAATGAGTATGCGTAATTTCAAAAATGATTGCGCATATTTTCAAAAATGAGTGCGCATAATTTAAAAAATGTGTGCGCCTAATTTCATAAATGAGTGCGCATAATTACAAATCTAAAAAATTACCAACTCACACCACATCACACTCATTTCAAATTAAGAGTACATGAATATACAAGGTTATCCAAACTCATTTACCATTTGAAAACCCCTTTTTTTTAACCGAGCTTGAAAAACTTAAATCTCAAGAATTAAACGCGCATAATTTGAAATATAATTTAAGTTCTGTAGTGAAGATGAGGTATTTGGCTCATAAAACATCAATCTCATTAAATCTCAAATAATACAACAATATATTGGCTCAACGTATAATAATATCTGATCTTATCTACTTCCATAATTGTGTTTTGGTTACTTTTTACCAATTTTGGAAAAAAAAAAAAGTTGGTAAAAAGAGAGTTAACCCTATATAAAAGAGTCTGGGTAACCCTGTACTTGAATAAAACCTATATTGATTTCACTATTTTTTGATTTTTCAATTCCTACATACTTCACTTTCCTTAGTTTTGGAGAAAGTTAATAAAAAAAAAAAAAGATTCAAAAATTTAGTTACACTTGTAAAAAACATTCCAAAAAAAAAAAAAAAAGTTAACCATATAACCAAAATTTAACCTCTTAATTTAGAGTAGTGGAATACTATACATACAGAGTAGAGTATAAGTAATTTTGATCTTTAGAGTTAAAATGAATGAAAGAATTCTAACAAACACGCAACCTATACAATTAATAATTTCTCCGTAAAATGGAACATTACGCCCATTAAAATAAATTCAATGGAAAAGTGTTTTGTTATTTTCAAAAAAAAAAAAAAAAAAAANNAAAAAAAAAAAAAAAAAAAAATAGTGTGAAAATAAACTTTCTCCATATTTATTTTAATCCATACTTTTCTAAAGTAAGGTAAATTTTCTAAGGTAAATTTAAAGCGTAGATAAAAGGCTAAAGTTATAATAACCAAATCATCCCACACAGAGGTAGTGATCGTATGACAAAATTTCCAGTTTTTACTAGAAATATTACCAAAAAATTTAAATCGCCCACTAACATTTTGGATTAATTTTTTTAAATTTGAGCTTTTCTACTATTCTGTCAAGTAATTTGAGCTTAATTCTTAAATTAATTGTAGAATTGACCTTATTTGACTTTATTTGTAGTGAACATGAGGTGGGTGACCCTAAGCGGGTAGGACTTATGTCACCAGTCAATCGTCATGATGATACAAAAAAAAAAAAAAAAAAATTTTTTTCAGACTCTCAGAATATATTCAATTATATTAATTTTATTTATTAAGAATGAAAATTCACTCTTAAAAATATCTTAATAAGAATAAAATGATAATATTTATAACATCATAAATGAATTTGGAACATCAATGATGTCATTTATAAATAGAGGTAACATATTTAAACAATTTTATAATTATCTGAAGTGATTTTTATAATCATTTTATTTGGGTTTTTTAAGGATTATATTACATCATCCTCTAAATTTCAAACTTTTATATTTGTCACTCAAATGGATAAAATCATTTTGTTTTTTATGTTTTTGAGGGTAATGTGATCAAATTTTTACTTGTCAAGTGTGTCACCTGTAGAAACCTTTTTTTTAATAACCTATTATGCATGTAGTATAATCTAAACATATTTTTTTTTTTTTCAATTTAATAGTGTTGACACTTATTATTAACAAACAATAGATTTTTTTTCGGCAATTAACAATGTCTAGTACTTTGAACCTCGTGTTTTTGGAATGACAGGAAGTAATAATATGTTCTACTAAAAAAAAAAAAAAAAAAAAAAAAAAAAAACATTTTAACACTCTCGCTGCCGCGTAGGTGTGAAAATTTTTTGCGAGTTCGATTAAAAATTGCGAATTTTTTGCTACGTAATAAATAAGTGTATAAAGGGTGAAAGGTAGAGAAAGTAGTACTAACCTCTTTAACTCTACTTCCGAAAACTAAAAAAAAAAAATTTGAGTAAGGTTCCATAATGTTAAAAATAGTACATAATAGTTTTACATTTTATACAAATGTAGGTCAAAAAATTACCAATTTCCAAGTATGTATGTAACATATCACGTAATTCTAATGAAAATTACCTCATCAGGAATTCCAATATATACCTTTCACCATTATTCATAAATTTCATGAATTATATCACCTTTTTATATAAAATGAAAAAAATTTTTTTTTCTTCTTAAAAGTATACTATTTAAAAATTTATTTGATACACTTAACTACTTATATTTTGAGTGAATAAATCTAATTTTTGACCAAAAATGATATAAAAACTTAAAAATAAAGACAATTTTTTATTTTTCAACTTCATTTCCCCCCAACCCAACCCATCCCTTCNCTCCCCCCCTTCGTTTGCTCATTTTGAGTTGAACTACTTAACCCTCAACTAACTAAGGTTTAGTCATAGGTAGTAAAAATTTATAAAATAAAGTTGTATTATTAGTATTAATAGTATAAAATGACCAGTTTTAAATTATATAACCCAAAAAAGTAAAATCGTGTAGAAAGTCAATCCATTTCAACTTCCTAGTCTAGGGTTATATAATCATAATCATATAATCAATCATCTAATGACTTAATTTTCATTTATAAAATTACAAAACAAAACATTATATACTTGATTTGATTACCATTTCCAACACCTAACTTTTTTTCTTTTTTTTTTTTTTTTTTTTTTTTGTAATAAAAAACCTACTATTTTATTCCTTTACTATATAGCTAATAATAACAGTAGAATTCCGTAAGAAAATTTTAAACAAATTTCTATCCAAAAATAGACTACAAAAATCATTTCCCCACTCCCATAGATTCTTTAACTCTTTTTCAATGACGTTAGACATTACCTCCTTAGTCCATCATTCTGATCACTGTCATATTCCTACTGTGGAAATTCCAAAAAAACTTTTTCTATTGTCTATTCTGAATCATCCATCTATTTTCTTGACTCTTCTGATATATATATATATATATATATAGTTGAGACAAATTCGATGAAGTTACTTGTCAGTCGTCGTCGGCGAGTCGAGGGTTAGACAGACGATGATGACGAAATTCGTGTTTTCAAATGACACGAATGCATAAATAAAGTTATGGTACTTTACTTAGGGTTATCTTAGCTAATTGTGGAATTTTTTTTTCACTTTTCCGAGTTTCACTCAAAAAATATAAGGGAATAAAGGTTTTTTATAAAAAAATTTTTTTTAATAAAATTTATTCAAAATACGATTCTCTATTGTATTATTTTATTCAGTTAATTCCTCTGTTCGAACGCCTGGAGCGATTTATTTGCATACGCGAAACTACTTCATTACCAACAAAATTGTGCTAATTGTGAAAATTAGGTGTGGTAATTGTGAAAAGTTAGATAGAATTAATTTACGGTCATTCCAATTTAGACTATATTTATAATATGATAGAGGACATCAGACTGATGTTGATAGTGAAAACTAGAACATGATTCGCTTTTCTGGCTATTTATGGGGGTTCTATGAAAATACGGCGCAGGAAATTACGGCGCACGAAAATACGGCACGAAATATACAGTGCGGAAGTTACGGTGCCGAAGATATAGCACCGAAATGACGGCGCATGGAAAATACGACACCTGGAAAATACGGTGCATGAAACATGGATTATACAGATCTCGAGCTAACATAAAAAACACACAAAATCAGTATTGATATGTTATTGTATTCCTCACTATGTCGCGAGGGTTATGGCGTCCCGTGTCAGAAGGACCCGGTCCGCGGGGGGAAGATAACATACTCGTTGCTTGTGCAATCACGAAAAACTTTATGCTAACCGTTTTTGCTACGTTTTTGAATTATAATATACATATAACATCAACTCATCCGGTAGATAGGCAAAGAAAAAGCTCTAAATTTTCAACTATTACAAGGATAGACAGATGCATTGTTTGTATTTTCAAAAAAAATCACTCCCTGAAAATGTAAATCTAACACAATTTTTTTTAAACTTTTCACAATTACCTAAGATAACCCTATATACCTTTATATTCTGACTCAGACGGTATGATTCCAGGAATTTGGTCACCGGATCTGTCTGGAAGTAATAAAAAAAAAAAATTTTTTTTTTTTTAGATTTGACAGTTTCTTGTTGACAATTTCTCTCTTTCAATTGNAAAAAAAAAATTTTTTTTTTTTTTTAGATTTGACAGTTTCTTGTTGACAATTTCTCTCTTTCAATTGGAAACTAAAGGGTTAATATAAAAAAAAATTGAACAATTTGTAAACCCCGTCCATATGTCCGTCTGTTCTGATATATGAGATGGAGGTTAGAAAATACTTTCAACTGTTACTTTCAACTGTTTCTAAACTTAGGGAATAATCCTAATATCTATTTTTAAATTGTGCGTGAAGAAATAAGTAGGTAGAAAGTTTTACTTTATGGTCTCACTCACTCAGTCTTCTCTAGTTAAACGTTTACGTAATTTTTCATCCTTTCACGTATACTTCATAACTGTCGGAGTATACGAAGTATACGAATTATACAAAAAAAAAAAGAGAAAAAAAAAAAAAAATTTTTTTTACTATATCAACTTAAGTTGTCTAACTCATAATTATAGAATTTTTACTCTACTCACACACCCACACGGAAGATACCAGTATATTCACATTCACAACTTTTACTTCTTACAGCATTTTTCATTATTTTTACTATATGCACTTTTTTCTAACATTTTCATTCATAACCTTATGAAATAGAACTACTTATGAAGTGAGAATGAAATCTGAAGACTTTATGATTTAGTTTGATTTATTTTTCATACATTATTTTCATTTGTAGCACTGTATATTATAATTTAGTTTGAATAAAGTCTTTATGATAATATGATATTAAGAAATTCTAACTAACTCGATGAAAAATACAATATTTGGTTTGAATCTTTACATCTGATTGGTTCCTTTGAAATTTAACGCTCTTTCATTTGTCGATATGGGAATTCTGGTTTCATTATTCAATTCTTTTGTATAATAAATGTTAATTGATAGGTTTTCCANTTTAGAGAGATTATATATATATTTGGTTTGAATCTTTAGATCTGATTGGTTCCTTTGAAATTTAACGCTCGATAATTTGTCGATATGGGAATTCTGGTTTCATTATTCAATTCTTTTGTATAATAAATGTTAATTGATAGGTTTTCCATCAAGGTATCTCAAAATTAAACGTGCATCAGAAAATTTTTTTTTTTTTTTTGGTTGTTCTGAGAATAATGGAATTGTATGGAAATAAGTGACACGAAGTTAGGTAAATCCTAAAGTGAAATTTACACGGTATAATTTTAAAGCATATAACTTTTTTGTTATTATTGTATATAATACGTCATAAGTATTCTATTATTCTATTCTGTTTATTATCCGTTGACTATGTCAGTGGAGGGGTAAGGTATTGTAATTATCGTGTCTGTCTGTCTGTCTGTCACCAAAAAAAAAAAAAAAAATTTTTTTTTGGTATATCAACTTAAGTTGTCTAACTCATAATTATAGAATTTTTACTCTACTCACACACCCACACGGAAGATACCAGTATATTCACATTCACAACTTTTACTTCTTACAGCATTTTTCATTATTTTTACTATATGCACTTTTTTCTAACATTTTCATTCATAACCTTATGAAATAGAACTACTTATGAAGTGAGAATGAAATCTGAAGACTTTATGATTTAGTTTGATTTATTTTTCATACATTATTTTCATTTGTAGCACTGTATATTATAATTTAGTTTGAATAAAGTCTTTATGATAATATGATATTAAGAAATTCTAACTAACTCGATGAAAAATACAATATTTGGTTTGAATCTTTACATCTGATTGGTTCCTTTGAAATTTAACGCTCTTTCATTTGTCGATATGGGAATTCTGGTTTCATTATTCAATTCTTTTGTATAATAAATGTTAATTGATAGGTTTTCCATCAAGGTATCTCAAAATTAAACGTGCATCAGAAAAATTTTTTTTTTTTTGGTTGTTCTGAGAATAATGGAATTGTATGGAAATAAGTGACACGAAGTTAGGTAAATCCTAAAGTGAAATTTACACGGCATAATTTTAAAGCATATAACTTTTTTGTTATTATTGTATATAATACGTCATAAGTATTCTATTATTCTATTCTGTTTATTATCCGTTGACTATGTCAGTGGAGGGGTAAGGTATTGTAATTATCGTGTCTGTCTGTCTGTCTGTCACCAAAAAAAAAAAAAAAAATTTTTTTTTGGTATGGTTCTATTTGTTTAGATAATTGTGTATCTTATAAATGTTAGTTTACACAATAGGTTGGTTGCTTACAAGAGAAATCCAGGTTCCGAATTCAGAATTATTCGGGTATAAAAACTCAAACTTTGGGGTTTTAAACTTACCTAACATACCTGGAGAATACCTTTTGCTTACTCCTATTTTAGGTAGATTGTTTCTATGATTACGGATACACAGAGTTTTATAATGTCCAACGTTTGGGAGATCAGCTTAGATTAACCTCTACTTCTTATATTTATTTATATTGGGTGCTGAAAGTGAAGAGACATTTAAATAAATCTAATTTGAAATCTAAAATCTGAAATCTGGTTGAGTTTATACAATTGTTTATACAAATGACACTCGGAAGTGTTTATAGGACTACATAAGGTTCCTTGACAACAGAGACAGAGGCTCTTGATAAGGTTATGTCATACCTCAAAAAAAAATTTTTAAGAAAAGATAATTTCTAGTCAACTTTTTTAGAATCAACAAACTCATTCAAAAACAGGTTGATTATAGATTTCATACGTTACATTTCACAGTTACTAGCCAACGGAGCCATTACTGTACTTGCACTTTTTAAATATTTCGATTTGTTTATGAGGTATGACATAACTTTATCAACAGCTAGTTATTTATTAAAATTGAAAAATCTTGGGATTAGATATATACTATATATCTTCTTGGATCCTGTTTATACAACGATTTATACAAATGGTGCTTTGGACATGTGTAATGAAGATCGAACGATTACTATGATTTCAGATACAGTAACCAAGTGTAAGGTTTAGAAAGAGCAAACCTTACAAATTAGTCAGTATAGACAGCGAAAGGATTCGAACCCGTATCACTTTGTATGTTGTGTCTGGTCCAGTGCTCTCACCATTATAGCTACAAAACCAAGGTTAAGACCTCCTCGCTCTCAAACCATAACTTATTTTTTTTTTATCAGTTCTGATTGCATGGATTATTATACAGCTCTTGTGAAAAATTTGAAGTTTATCCCATAGAATCATCCTTATTGAAGATTTTACTACAGAATACACCCAGCAACATCCGGGTTAACTACTCAGGTATATCAGGATACTCTCTTATGGTTAAGTCTACGGTTGATTGTACCGTTGGAGTGAATTTGTGACCCAAGTTTTTTATAATTTCACATCTTATGATTTGTATATAAGTTTGAATTTGATAAAAATTAATCAACTAAATAACAAAATTATAAGGTTTCCAACCACTCTATTTTGTATATGTCTAGTACTATAATTCTAATCCTAACCCTATTGTTGGATGATTAAAAAAGAACAATTGAGTATACAAAACTGCAATTGAGTATACAAAACTTATAAATGTAAAAATTTATATTTTTTTTCAAGTCTATAGTTCAAATATCCAAGTTTATGTAATGTTCCAGATAAATTATGATTACATAATAATGTTATTTACTTAATAATGATATTAGGAATTGTAATTTTAGNTCAAGTCTATAGTTCAAATATCCAAGTTTATATAATGTTCCAGATAAATTATGATTACATAATAATGTTATTTACTTAATAATGATATTAGGAATTGTAATTTTAGAAATTGTGTACATTTTAGTTTGCACGTTGGTATTTGATATAAAAATAATAACTAAAGAATGGAAATAGTAAATCTGACAACATTGTCGATAATAGATGTTTTGGAAGTTATTCAATATTATAAAAATCTAATAATTATTGATAAAACATAAATCATTTTTAAAACTATACAAGTAAAGATTTGTAAAAAATATTGCATCAAATAAGTCAAAAAAAAAAAAAAAAATTGAATCTAGTGACCATTAGTATCAAATAAACTTTAAGAATTGTGTCAACTTTTTTTTAGTTTTGTTTATTTATTGATTAGCATCTTTAATAATTCTTAGCTCGTCGTCGTTAGCCATGCATGACCAAAATTTTATGAATTTGAGAAGCGGTGAAAAACCATTGTAGCGGAAATAGTTATATGGAAATTACCATTATTTCCGTCCTTCTTTCATCTTCTGTCTTAAATCACAACAATATTGTTTATACTCGTAATATGAGAGTAAAAAACGTGTAAATTTTTAATAAATTTTGGAAAAAAAAAAAAAAAAAAAAAAAAAATTTTTTTTGAATGAAATTATATTTTTTTATAGCAAAATGTAATTTTTTAGAAAAAATTGTCTTTATAGTGGTTATAATATTAATGTACATAGTGTACATGTACAGTGCGTCTAGTAATTTAAAGGCATAGGGATGAGACTTTTGGCCCTATGCTCTTTTGCTAGAGAATGCAGATAACTTAAAATTAATGATCAAATTACATTGTAGGTATAAAATTTATTTTAGGAAAAAAATTTTTTTGAAAAAATTTTGTATAGTTTGGGAAAGTTCATGTGAAAGTAGTATAACAAAGTGAAAATATCAAGACTCTACAATTACAAATTAGAAGAAAAGTTTGATGATTTTTTTTTTAATTTAAATTCTTGGAGAACCTTATTTTGAGACAATGTACTAACTAAGAGATAGGCATTGTTTCAAAAGAAGATCCAAAAATTTCAATTTTCAAAAAATCATAACTTTTTTTTTTTTTAGTGATTGTAGAGCCTTAATTTTTTACTTTATTACACTTACTTTTCGATGATATTTCCAAAATTTTAAAAACTTTTTTCCAAAAATTTCTGTCTAAGATGTAATTTAACCAATTAATTTTAAGACCCACTGTTTCTCTAGCAAAAGAGCATGGCAAATTATAATAAGATGTCAACCTACACTGAAATTGACTCCTACAAATAATGATTGCATTACCTAGAAAGTTTTCCATTTCAAAATAGATGTCTCAAATTTTCGACTCACAAGAAATTTAGCAATTAAAGTAAACAGAAAAAAGCATTATTAGAATATTATTTTTCTAAATAAATAAATAAATATATATATATATAATACAAGGTGAGAAAGCAATTTTAGTACCCTCTTTCTCCACTTTTACCCTAACTCCTCTCAATCTATGTTCTCATTTCCAATATTTCAGGGTATAAATTGATTATCATCGGTTGTTTCGTTAGTGTACAAAAAGTAGTCATTTGATACGGATGTTACCTGATATTCTGGAAATAAATTTAAATTAATTATTTAGGAAAACAAATATAATAAAAAGAAAAAAAAAGAAAAAAAGACCTTGATTTCATTTTACCTTACTGATGGGCTTACAATTATTTAAACTTGTGGTAAATTAAACTTAAAGTCTTGGATAAGACGGACACCCTGTGTGTATTTTTCAACTATTTTTATTATATAATTAAACAATTTTGATTATTTAGCATACATAAAATAAAAAGTGAGTTGGATGCTCTCAGGTTTTGGGAAAAAGATTGAGAAAGATTATTTCTTGTGAAATTTATTACAATATATTTCGTAATCAAATTCCATTTTTAGAGAGATTCTGTCTGGAATTGGGATTTCAAAAACATACCATCAATACCATAATTCCTTGGAAATGAATAGTTAAATAATATATTATATACATAATATTGTAATTTTATATGCATTTGGCACTATTAGGAAATCAAGTCAATTAGTATCCATGGACAGCATAGCTAAGGCGTAAGGTGTTCATGTGGTCTGTCCGTCCGTTAATACAAATTATATATACAGTGGTTTTAGCTTAATGTCACCTCCGAGAGAACCAAAAAATGGGTTGACAGTAGGCGGAGTTNATTGTAATTTTATATGCATTTGGCACTATTAGGAAATCAAGTCAATTAGTATCCATGGACAGCATAGCTAAGGCGTAAGGTGTTCATGTGGTCTGTCCGTCCGTTAATACAATNAGCTAAGGCATAAGGTGTTCATGTGGTCTGTCCGTCCGTTAATACAATTTATATATACAGTGGTTTTAGCTTAATGTCACCTCCGAGAGAACCAAAAAATGGGTTGACAGTAGGCGGAGTTGACAATAGCCGATAATCGCAACTGACTGATATAATAACTCAAAGATTAGGTGACATAAACCGAAGTTCCTGGTGTTAGAGGCGTATTTTATAACACCATATCTTTTTCGATTTATTTTACAGCTTGTGAAGTTATTACCTGAATTTGGAATACTCTAAAAACAAATTTCTTCTTAAAGTAATCACCAAACTTTTTTTTTGCAATATGCCACAGAAATGGTTTTGAGATATTATCTTGTCAGAAACTTCCAAATAATCGTTACTTGTTTGCAAAGTTCTTCACTTCCAATGTTGCTTATTATTTTAAACTTTAAATTTGTTAATCCTAAACCATGTGACCATCTAAGGTTGGCATACTCGCGGTTGGAGTTGGAATAAGTCCGCGACTGCGGGTGAGTCTTTAAAAAAATAAACTTTCACGATTGAGTATCGCATAGTAAAATACAACAAATAAGTTAATAGTTCCCTCAACAATTCCCCCAACGGTCTCTGATTGCCCACACCATTTAAACAAATATGAGTATATTCTGGTCTTGAGAACCGAAAGTTGCCATTAAAGTGCGGTTATGTGCCATGTATGCTCTTCAAATATGATGACAATAGGCGGATATTGACAAGNTTGAGAACCGAAAGTTGCCATTAAAGTGCGGTTATGTGCCATGTATGCTCTTCAAATATGATGACAATAGGCGGAGATTGACAAGAAAAGGTGTGACAAGAAAAGGTGTGACAATAAGCAGAGTATTTAGTACATGAGAGCATGGAGTTTAGCCGGAAGAAAGCCAATAGGTTGACAATAAGCAAAGTGTCACATTAAGAGGGTAGTGACATTAAACTAAAACCACTGTATATATATATATATATATATNCAATAAGCAAAGTGTCACATTAAGAGGGTAGTGACATTAAACTAAAACCACTGTATATATATATATATATATATATTTTATTTATTTTAAATGTCTAAATTGTCATTTAAAAAAATTAAAATTAATTCAAAATTAGTTTCTAAAAATTGACAAAAAGTATCTTTAAAAAAAACATAAGTTTGTTTAGACTTTTTATAAAAATCAAAATAATCTTTAAAATAAATAAATCAATTTACTTAATAAATATTAATATTTCTCTACTGAATTAAATTAAATATATTTAGACTATTCTTAAGTGATTTAGAAATACCTATGATTATTTTTTATTTTTACTAATTAGGCAACTCTTACGTAATTCATAATTATTTTAATAGTTTCAAAATTTTGAAACTATTAAAAATAACTTTTTATTTTCTCTTTCTATATTAGAATCATAACCAACCATTTTCCATCGGTGTGTAGTAGGGTTAAAACATACTGAAAAAAACAACATGTAATTGATTCTTATTATATGATTTTCAATTTCATTGTAAAAAATAAACAAATTTTCACTATAGCAGAAAGGTGGTAGTGCTAACTATGAAACGAACAACAGTGTATTCAAGCGCTTAGCATACTTATAATTTGATATTGTTAATTTTTGATTTCTCATGAATCTTTTCATATAAAATCCTTTGAAATATTTGGATTAACTTCAGAGTTGCCTAGAAACAATTCTATGAAGAATCTACAAATATTTTCAACCTATCCAATTAAAATATTCGGAAATATTTCCTATTTCTTTTGTTCGAATTATTTAATAAGCTTTTGAAAATAGGAATTTAAGTACTCTCATTTTTATTTTTTAACCTTCACTGTACTCATCATATTTCATAAAAACAGTTTAAGTATTTTCAAAAGACTATTATTCTTATACAAATCTTTTAAACCAATGCAATGTCATATCTCTTATTTCTAAAAATCTATTTAATTTTTAATGAAATTGAAACTAANTCCACAGTACTCATCATATTTCATAAAAAACAGTTTAAGTATTTTCAAAAGACTATTATTCTTATACAAATCTTTTAAACCAATGCAATGTCATATCTCTTATTTCTAAAAATCTATTTAATTTTTAATGAAATTGAAACTAAAAAATAAAATTTTTTTCCTAATTTATCTAATAAAAATGAAAGACTTAGATTTGTCAAGAAATTAAAAAAAAATAATGAATAGTATATATCAAATTTCATAAGTATTTTCATTATTTTCTTATTAGCAGCATGTGCCCTTAACCATTTAGATATTTATTAAGTTACCAGGTGAATGTCAATTTGGACCAGTGTCACAATTAGACAGACCAATGAGCTAAAAAATATGACANGTGACTCAATGAGCTAAAAAATATGACATGAGAGAATATATGTTCAAATTATGGATTAAATTAACAAAAAATTTAGGTTTATTAGACCACGTTGTTTGGTATGCGCCGGATGGAATTTTTTTTTATACACGAGTTGACTTTGACCCAAATGGGATAGAACTTTAGTAATTGTTAGGTTGTTAGGGTCACCTATTCAATCATTTTCACTTATAGACTACTAAAAGTATAGTCTTCTAATAGAAATTTTATTAACTCTAGACCAGATATTTGTTGAAAATCAAAGAATTTTACGACTTGGTCAAAAACTCATTCTTTTTCGATGACATTCGTACTCGTGTGTCGTGTATATCGAATGTTTAAATTATAAACTGACTTTACTTATAATTTCTATCTAGTAAAATCCTGATACTTCTTTCACTTGCTTCTCTTTAATTTAAAACACAAAAAGTTAAGAAAATCCAACTATTCTAGACTTGTTGACTTGTTATCATCAGTAACAACACCCTAGGGTGTTGTTGTAAAAATACTGTCATGCAACTTGTTATTATTAACTACGAACAACGTAAGTTGGAGAGGTTTATATGATCGTCGTCATATCCGTCTGTACATTCTACCTGATGTATCTAGTATGTTTAGATACATCGGGTGATGATTATTGTATAATCTGATAATTTAGAACCATTTTTTGAGTATTTCTTAGCGTATTCTAATACTTTTGCTTTCGTATTATTATAATTATAAATTTATAACATATTCTAGGTATCGAGATACTAGATANCATATCCGTCTGTACGTTCTACCTGATGTATCTAGTATGTTTAGATACATCGGGTGATGATTATTGTATAATCTGATAATTTAGAACCATTTTTTGAGTATTTCTTAGCGCATTCTAATACTTTTGCTTTCGTATTATTATAATTATAAATTTATAACATATTCTAGGTATCGAGATACTAGATACTAGGTACTAGGTAATGGTACTAGGTGAAACTTTGATTATCCTTAATATACCATCTCGAACCAAATAGCATTGAGCCCACGAAGTTCTCGCCGAAAGTTGTTCTGGTTTTAATTTAGAGATGTGCGCGTCTTCTCATTTCAATTTTTAGGCTTTGAAGTTAAAAAGTTTAATTTGTGATTCAGATAATTCTTTATTCTTTGATTTACTTTTAGCTTGCCACCAAAAATTCAAATAGACAGAACCAAAGGTGAAAAAGTTTCTAATTATGTTGAAGGAGAGTGTATACAAGGAATTAGGCGGGAGACACCCAAGAAATTTCTGAAAAAAAACTGGAATGTTGTCACCTAAACACTTTTGGTGCAAGTTTTCATTGTAGAATACACAAGACTTTCATAAAAGCGATGAGAGATTTGTCTGATTGCAGTGATTGTAAACGATTCAATTTTTGTCTGATTATCAGATGTATAGTTTTCGGTTTTTGGTGATAGAACTGTGAATGACCTTTTTACCGTAGATACGTTAACACCACATGCTATAGCAGTGCCTGATTCACAATTCTAATTTCAATTTTTTCCAGAAATTTCTTGGGTGTCTCCCGCCTAATTCCTTGTATACACTCCTTCAACATAATTAGAAACTGTTTCACCTTTGGTTCTGTCTATTTGAATTTTTGGTGGCAAGCTAAAAGTAAATCAAAGAATAAAGAATTATCTGAATCACAAATTAAACTTTTTAACTTCAAAGCATAAAAATTGAAATAAGAAGACGCGCACATCTCTAAATTAAAAACAGAACAACTTTCGGCGAGAACTTCGTGGGCTCAATGCTATTTGGTTCGAGAGTACGTAATAATGGTATTTTAAATATCAATTTTTAATATTTTCCCTTTATCCCAAGTTGGAATAACGGGAAAAATCATAAAATCATGGAAACTAAATTATCTATTTTACTCTTTATAACTTCTACTTGATTTCGATACTATTCCAAGAATATTTTACTTTAAGTTGGAACCAAACAATAGGTTGAACAATGTCGAGCTATCAGTTTCAAGTCGAGTTAATAACTCAACCCCCCATGTCTACTCGTGTTCGCGGTTGCCATTGTTTGCTAATAATTTTTATTATCTTTTGCAGATTTTCAGGAATAAAATTTTATATGTTGTTATTGTCAAGATAGATCAAGTATGTCAAGACATTTCTTTGTATATACAGTGTTAGCCAAACTTTAGTATCACAGAGAAAGTCACTTTTTCTAAAGTCAGCTAGGGGGAGTTAAAGATTAAATTCACACCGCACGTCATTCGAAATAATAAATCATAGTGTATAGAGTGTAAAGTTGGCTTATCATAACATCAATTTTTAAGAATTATGAATTAATTTTTCTATACCTCTGAACAAATCTGGTTATATCGATTGCTCTAGCTGTTGAATTAAAGTTAGCTCCAACAACCAACTAAATGTGTTACTTGTGCAGCACAAGTAACACATAAATAACCCTAAATTGATTAACTATTTCCTCTAAAAGAATGATTTTAATTTGTTAAGATTAATCAAATTTCAGTTATTTTAAGCTCAAGTAGCACCTACTTATCAAGGTAACACATCTCAACAGTACGAACAAGTGACAGACCAGATTTGTTGACAAATATTACAAATAATCATTCATAATTCTTAAAAAAAAAACAGTGATGAGTTGAATTATAAGTCGTGCGCCAAGTTCACCAATTTACCAGTTCGCCAGTTCACCAATTCATAACTTTGCTTGTCTTGTCTTGTACATTGGCTACCCTTTGCCTATTTTTGGTGAAATTCAGTGAAAATCGTGATACTAAAGTTTGGCTAACCCTGTATAAAGAAATGTATTATTTCTTAACAAAAAAAAAAAAAAAAAGTTAGAAAAAACAGTTCTGAGAATTTACAAAAGAAATTTCACTTTTTATCAAAATAAAGTGAGGTGATGGATGGATGATACCCTGAAACTGTAGTTATTCAAGAAATTTTTATACCTGACACGAGTTTCTATTGTATTTTACTTGTAATCATGCTACGAACCATAGAAAATATAATTTAGTAAAAATTTTAGCATTTCTCAAATTACATTTGAGTCTTTTGTAAGCGGTGGCGGCATGCTGTAGAGTAGAGTTGTGTCAAGTCGCCGTTTCATCCTTCACTAACCAACCAACACAACAACTACAGACTGGATAACAAAAAAATAAAAAATAACAATTTTATTATGCTCCAAGCGTAAAAATTATACTGATTCTTCTAATTAAGTTACAACAATAACTTTGAACAACAAAAATACAAAGAAAACTTAAAAAAAAAAAAAAAGTTTCTTGGATTTCGGCACATTTTGAAATGAATCTCAAAACTAACGTAAGGAAACGTAACCTGTTGCCGGCAGTTTTACAAAAAAAAAAAAAAAAAAAAAAAAAAAAAAAAAAAAAAAAAAAANCTTGGAGCTGACAGACATTAGTTTTTAAGAAAATAAATTCTTTAAAAGTGTCATACTGAAAACCATAACTGTCGAAAAATTGAGCTTCGTTTATTAATTGATTGCCAGACTGTAATTGACACTTAGTCCTCTAAAAGTATAACTCTTTCCTTACCCCTGATAGTCTTTTTACCCTTTAATTTTTCATCCCTTTTATCATTTTCTGTAACCAGGGGACAAAAAAAAATATTGTTCAAACATTCCTTTTTACGTGATTTTTTTTTTAAACTTTTTATTCTCTTAAATATAATTTGAGTTTTAAAAGTCTATCTTTAAAGAAGTCAGGGTGTACTCAAGAGGCTTAACTTAAACTCAATTTTAAGAAAATAACACTTAACTAAAAAAAAAAAATTAATAAAGTGTCTCATTGGAAGAAGAATTATTAACAGTCATAGTTATAACTACTGTTATAACTATAACTGACCTTTGTACCCGTCCATATGTCCAACAATGAAACGACTAGATGAAATTCATTGTTGCTAAAAATATCCACTTGACTGTATTTTTTTTTATATTTCAATTCATTTATTATCATTATCATTTCCCAAATCCTCGACCCAAATCGTCGTGATTCTAAAGAAAATTTGTTATCTATGAATACAAATAATCCTTTAGCATCTTGCATTAATTTGCTCATTGATGAATTTTTTTAATTTCCAACAATCAGCATTTAAGTATTAAATTTCTATTTTCAACAATCATTCTTTGTTGACGAATAATAAAAACTTAACCATACATTTCCTCAGCCCTTGACGTCTTCTCAATGAATTTCTTAAAAATTTAAATGACTGGTTCAAAAAAAAAAATTTTTTTTTTTTTGTTTCAAATTTCGATGACTATGGTCAAAATTCATATTTCGTCTTTTCCAACCTTGGATTAGCGAATAAGCACTTAGCAACGACCCAATAATATGCTGATTTTTATATTAATTCAAATTAATCAATCAATTTTTATTCCCTCATCCTGCTCATTCAGCGTCGTCTTCTTGCAGACTCCTTCTGCTCAAATCTGCGTAAGCGTAATAAAAAAAAAAAAAAAAAAAAAAAAATTTTTTTTTTTTTTTTCCTTTTTTTTTTNTTTTTTTGCACTTTTTGCAAATTCATAAAATCTGAATTCGGAACTTCATTTACATCAAATTTATAACTATTCCCGTCATTATTTTTAGTAGCATAACTATAATTTGGTAAATTACACACTCTTTGCGGAAGCGTGTGCTATTGCTTAGAATATATTACAAAATATAATTATAAAGAAATAATAATTTTGGAAGACTTAAATCTACTTATGTAGATTGTAGAGAGTCTAAATCGAAAATAAAAAATTTTATAGCAGAAACAAAGCAGCTAGAATTTTTTTTTTTTTTTTTTTTTTTTTTTTTGAAAAAAAAAANCAGTTTTAATTTATAATATTGTCAAATTATTAAACTATTTTAATATAAATAGGTTCAAGTGCCAATGGTTCAAATGATTTTGGCTCCTTCTGTTGTCCTCAATTACATCACACACTGAAAAAAAAATTTTTTTTTAAAGACAATAATATGTTCATTGTAACTTAATTTCCATTAGAAGAAAAAATATTTCCAAATAATTTTGTATTGATTTCATCAACTGTCTTAATTTTTTATAATTTCAACAGGTTTTATAACCACATCAATCAGATCATGTCAGACTCATAATTTATACCACTTGAAGATGAACTAGTAACTTTTATGAGGATATAGCAAAAAAAAAAAAAAAAAAAAAAAAATTTTCTTACTTTACGACCAGATTTGTATCCTGGGGGATATTTTTATATTTTTATAATATTTCAATAAAAAATCGAAGAAGACATAGCGAAACGCAAGTTTTGCCAAGAAAGGCTATTGTGCAATTATTTGCCATATGACGTTTCAATTTATTTTAATGAACTTTCGTTTTATACTCCCAATTTGACCTAGAGTACAATGCCCCGAAATAATGACTCAAAGTTTACCATCATATTAACCATTTTTCTCTATACAAAAATCAATATTAATATTATAAAAAAAAAAAAAAAAAAAAAAAAATATTTTTATGTGAATTTATAAGATGATAAAAAATTATACTGAAATTTGAGTCCGCATATTATAAATCGCGAAATAAAAATATAAACAGGTTGCGTAAGAATGAATTTCAATATAGAATTTGGCAAGTCTCACAAAAAATTATTTTTATAAATATTCGTATTCATTTCCAAAATTAAACCTATTCATCTTCTAAAAATATTTTTTTCACACTATAGCAAAATTTTTTTTACTTATAGGCGCTGTTCTAATTTTGTCAATGGAACAATGTCATGCTTTGGAATTCTTATAAAACAACCTTGTCGCGTCCGCGTGAACTTCTAAAAAAAACACACAAGTCGCAAGCGAACGAGCGAGCAGTGCGAAACTTTATTAAATGAATTCCTTTTACTTTCATAATTTATATGAATAATTCCTAATTGCATAATAATTGCATAATTGCAAAAAAAAATTTTGTTTTATAGAACTAGAAAAGGGTTAGAATTTACAAAAAATAATTGAGTTGAAGATAATATATGAAATTTTTTGACCATGAATTATTTACTTATAATTCTTAGAATCAAATTTAAACTCATAGGACCCTAACCCTAAGATAAATCTTCTTAAAACTTTGACAAAGGATTTTTGTAAATTCGAGGTATGGTTAATAATTAATAGGCAGGAGTTGGATATTGAGAAACTCGTGATGAGTTCTAAGAAATATTGGAAATAGACGGAACGAGTGGGCAGTCTCGGCGCCATGGTATCCAGTGAGTTGTGTCTTCAGCACAACTACCGGCTCCAAGCTAAAAAAGATCCTTGGAATGCTTTGGTCATTCCTTTGAAATATTTTTAAACGGGCATTGAAATTTTAGTTTTAAGGAATCTCGGATTTTTTTTTTCTGCACATGCGAATAATTATTGACGCCTTTATTCATCATTCCAAAGATCAACAAACTAAATCAANATCCAGTGAGTTGTGTCTTCAGCACAACTACCGGCTCCAAGCTAAAAAAGATCCTTGGAATGCTTTGGTCATTCTTTTGAAATATTTTTAAACGGGCATTGAAATTTTAGTTTTAAGGAATCTCGGATTTTTTTTTCTGCACATGCGAATAATTATTGACGCCTTTATTCATCATTCCAAAGATCAACAAACTAAATCAAATTTAGTTAGTCGCCCTGCACCCCCCTACCCCCTCCTTTTTTCAAAGTGATCATTTTCTCATTATGATTTTTTAAATGAAAATTCACAGAATTCATTCGAAAATGAACAGATGGATCATCCATTTAGGTAGTGGTAGAATTCAATGATACTAAAAATTACTACTCTAATTGATTTGCTAAGTACTTTTGCAACCAGAATTCGAATTGAACATCATTTATGAATCTCATTGTTTTTTTTTTTTCGTTTTTTTTTTTTGCTTCGGCATAAGGTAAGTGAATCATACTGTTCTTGTGCCCGTGGAAAGTCAAATTACGCAGTAAGAATGCTGAGAATTGATTAATTGAATAACATTAAAAAATTCTTTAATAAGATCATGAACTAAATTGAATCATAAAACTCAAGGCAAACTATAGCACTGTCGTTGACAGCATAGTTTACGATAGTAATGATGAATAAATCGCTAAGAATTTAACAAATCCGATTTCGCGAGAATATAATATTCAATTTCGGGACTGAATCATTTACCTCAAACTCGATGTACACGTAACCACAGTTTAAAGATAAAATCTTCGTCGACTACTCTCCATTTGATGTCTTTTGTTTGTTACAATCCATNCTTTATTCATCATTCCAAAGATCAACAAACTAAATCAAATTTAGTTAGTCGCCCTGCACCCCCCTACCCCCTCCCTTTTTCAAAGTGATCATTTTCTCATTATGATTTTTTAAATGAGAATTCATAGAATTCATTCGAAAATGAACAGATGGATCATCCATTTAGGTAGTGGTAGAATTCAATGATACTAAAAATTACTACTCTAATTGATTTGCTAAGTACTTTTGCAACCAGAATTCGAATTGAACATCATTTATGAATCTCATTGTTTTTTTTTTTCGTTTTTTTTTTTGCTTCGGCATAAGGTAAGTGAATCATACTGTTCTTGTGCCCGTGGAAAGTCAAATTACGCAGTAAGAATGCTGAGAATTGATTAATTGAATAACATTAAAAAATTCTTTAATAAGATCATGAACTAAATTGAATCATAAAACTCAAGGCAAACTATAGCACTGTCGTTGACAGCATAGTTTACGATAGTAATGATGAATAAATCGCTAAGAATTTAACAAATCCGATTTCACTAGAATATAATATTCAATTTCGGGACTGAATCATTTACCTCAAACTCGATGTACACGTAACCACAGTTTAAAGATAAAATCTTCGTCGACTACTCTCCATTTGATGTCTTTTGTTTGTTACAATCCATTCATATTCTCCTGTCTTGGAATCAAAAGTTCCTCTCTGAAGTGATTTCAATTTTAGTGTAAATCTTGGACCTAATTCTCTAAGTGCAGCCCTCTTCCCATCATCCTTGAATTCATAACTAAATCATTAGATTCAAATTTATATTAAAATCAAAAATTACATTTTGTAAATAATAAAATGATGTACTGTTAGCATACCGATGATGTCTGACAAAAATATAATCTCTTTGATTATGAAATGTAACAGCACGCCGGCCTTTGAATTGTGGATCATAGTGAAATAAGGCTGCCAGCATTCGACCAACGACAACTCCCAACCGCGTACTAAAATTTGATAAAATTACTTCTGGTCTGTGGCCTGTCATTTCACGCCAGTTTCTCTAAAATAACAGAAATTAAAAATAATTCTAGTGGAATAAAATTATTTTGAATTATCATATCCACACTTCTGTTTTCTGTAACTAAGGATACCTTTATATGCTTAGTCAGTTTTACGTTACTGACTTTGAAAAAAGCTGTAGGACCTTCGGGAAGGTGAGAAACTAGCATACTACCTAAAGAAATAAAATACTATTATTATCAAATGAAACAAAATTGAATTGTCAAGCGTTTTTTTTTTCGGTCATACTTGGATCCTTGTTGTGTTCATTGATTATGGCAATATCAGTAAAACCTTTTGCAATAGAACTTGAGACTATTTTCTTCACAGTAGATTGTCTTCGATGAAATACTTCAGAGTTTGGAATAATCCGTTGCAATTCCTTCAGGAACAATTTAGTTTTCTGTTACAAATAAAATTAATATCAATAATCAATATTTCCTAATTTAAAAGTTAATTTAGCAAAAAAATTATACTTACCAGATTCGGATTTGCGGAAGAAGTAATT
Source organism: Holacanthella duospinosa (assembly GCA_002738285.1). Classification (NCBI taxonomy): domain Eukaryota; kingdom Metazoa; phylum Arthropoda; class Collembola; order Poduromorpha; family Neanuridae; genus Holacanthella; species Holacanthella duospinosa. The sequence goes on along the minus strand of NIPM01000012.1, from coordinate 46,573 downwards.
AGTACTTTAGGTTCATAAGTCCTCTCAAAGTATTTAGTGAATTCATCACGATATAAATCAAAATCAGTCTCAGGATCACCTTCAGTAACAACTGATGCATCTGGTTCTCTCAAAGATTCTAAAGTTTTTGGAATTTTTTTCGGTGGGGCATCCTTGCCTAGGGCTTCAGCTTCAAGTATGGCACGCTTTCGTTCCTTCTTCTTCTCTGCCTGTAGAGAAATTAATCAAACCGGTACTGAATTAAATGCTTTAGAGAACTGTGAGTTATATCAGTAACTGAATCAACTTCAAAATAAGACCAACAACACCTCTACATCTACACCCACGATCCACATTTCCTATACAAGGGTAGAAGTAAAGCACCGTCGGCTGATTGTATCTGCCCGTTACCTCCCTAACAAATCAACCTAACCTAAGAACCAAACAAAAAAAATTTAACACTAGTGCAATGGGTTGATACATTGGGCTGATACAATCAGCAGACGGTGCTATACTCCTACAAATTGTTTATGTCAATACAAAAAGTCAAAATTTTCTTAATTATTTAACTATTCTAACGTAATCACCTTGAGCTCGTTTCTTCTGCTTTTAGCACCGTGTTTTGGTTTTCCAACACCAACGTCCCCTCGAGTACGGGAGTTCGCCTTTGCAGTTGATGGCCTCATCAAGATTCAATTTTTTATAATCAATAAGGACTAACAAATGACAATTATACGGATAACCGAAGTTACCAATTATCAATTGAAAAAGTAAAAAACTGAAAAGTTAATCAGAAAAATTATATTTTCTATACTCTGACTTCACACACTTGTAACTTGATCTGAAATCGAAACTCAAAATTCGATTAAATTAGATTCCAAATTGTAATTTCGATTTTAATTTTGAAAGTTTTTAACATAAATCGTTGATTGGGGATTTGTAATATTAATTTAAACCTATTGATTGATTTTTTAAATTAAAAAATGATTCATCTCGTATCCACTAAGCTTCGTCTGCTTCTTACCGGCTTCATCACATCAATTTTTGGCAAATTTTGTCACTAAAATTATTGAGTCATATTGCATCAGAACCAAGAAATCAAACTCAATAAAATCACTACTATTACCACCTCATCTGACCGATAATTTTGTCAGATAATTTTAATTTAACAAGATTAAAAAATCTTGAAAAATTGGAAAATATAATCTATAAAAAAAATTTATTTTTACATAAATTTAGAAAAGTTTCACTAAATTTAACTTCACCGCGAATAATGAAACAACGATTCATGATTCATGATCTATGGTAAATTTCTAATCGATTTACGTATATAACTCTATCATTTCCGAGTACGTAAAAGTTATTTTTTTTCTTCAACTTCGAATTAGATTTCTAATTCATCTCTTCACTTTCTCTTCACTTAACTTTCAATAAACTTATAGATAAAAGTGCAATAAGCACTGCAATTAAGCTCAATCGCGAACTCAAAATAAGCGCAGCATATATTCCATTTACTCGAAATTACACCTGTTAGTTTAAAAAAAAAAAAAAACGTTAAATTCCAAATTTCTTGACTAATATTGAGTTTCGATTTCCAATAAGTCAGTACTTCGAAGTGTATATAAATTTCGTAAAAATATCAATTCCNGCGAACTCAAAATAAGCGCAGCATATATTCCATTTACTCGAAATTACACCTGTTAGTTTAAAAAAAAAAAAAAAAACGTTAAATTTCAAATTTCTTGCCTAATATTGAGTTTCGATTTCCAATAAGTCAGTACTTCGAAGTGTATATAAATTTCGTAAAAATATCAATTCCGACTTTGTGAAATTTTGAATTTTTATTTTTATCAATCTTGAGTTAGAATTCTATTTCAATTTTTACTTTCTAAGTTTTCGATTTCGATAAAGCTAATCTTACAATTGTGGTTGTAAAAGAATAACAACGCGTGCATATGATGATGGTTCGGAATGGTACTTTTATAACAGGCGCGAAAATAAAAATTCAAAAATTGGAATTAGCCAATCAGATCAATAGCCGTCTTTAAAGTTTGAATCTCTCAAACTCAAACATCTCAAAAAATTATTTAATTTTGCATTTTCATTCTTTCACTTGATCATTACAAAAGAGTCATCGCCTACTCCCCACTACCCAAAACTCTTAGGGATGGGCACTAATATCATTGGGATACGATCTTTACAACAATTATTTCAACCAACGACAGAAAATAAATCGTAAGATTTACTAAAATTTGATCCAAAGAACCTAAAATTTAACCATAAATCTAGAATTATTGAACTCAAAGAAATTAGAAGTAATTATAAAAGTTTACATTTAACTTAAAAAGTTTAAAATAAATAAATATACTTAACAGCAATACTAAGAATAAACATTCGCTGAAACCACAATTATATATGAGTAAAATACTTTTCTCTGATTGTATCAACCCATTGCACTAGTGTTAAGATTTTTGTTAGGTTGTTTTGTTAAGTTGTTTTGTTAGGATTCAATAGTGTTTTCTATGACTCTGACTCTGACTCTGACTCTCATGGCTCTTCTGACTCCCATAGCTTTTTGTGAGGCGGAAGACATTTGATGACTCTGACTCCTTTGAGGTTGGGAGTCAGAGTCAGAATCTAGTTTTCATATTTTGTACTACGTCACTCTGGAGTCAGTCATGACTCTGACTTAGAGTTGACTCCCAAAAATCAAGAAGTCAAAGTTATGACTATGGAAGTAAACTTTCAAAGTTTAAAGAGTCAGAGTCATGACTCCAAGAGTCAGTGTCTATCATTCTGACTTCCAAACTGGGAGTCATGGAAAACCAGCCCAGTGTTATCTGATGCAATGGGCTGATTACACATATAGGACCACGATCCATTACTATCTCTAAATTCTAACGGTCAACTTAACTCGAAACAATGCCGAAAGTTAATACACAGTAGAATCTCAAAATATAATTTTTGACCTTGAATAGAAAAAAAAAATTTATTTTTGACTAAAAAACTTACTTTGGTAAAAATTATGATAATTAAATAATTGAATGTAAAATAACTGANTAATTTATTTTTGACTAAAAAACTTACTTTGGTAAAAATTATGATAATTAAATAATTGAATGTAAAATAACTGACAAAATCAGTGGACAGGGCTTCAGTTCGACCCATCATTAAGACCAACGGTCAAGAGGAGTCGAGTGGCTTTTACTCTCACCAATAATCTTCTTTATTCTAATTTGCTAGATAATCTTCTCGATAAATAATTCACTGTTACTGTTGGATGCTTCAATTAATTCTGGAATGGAAGTTTTCATCATTATAAAAATTAACAATTTACGGATTAGTAGGATATCAAAAAGGTAAGCTCAACAAGAATTTTAATTATAATTCAATATCNAAATTAACAATTTACGGATTAGTAGGATATCAAAAAGGTAAGCTCAACAAGAATTTTAATTATAATTCAATATCTATAATAATAACCAAACTACTTACCAATCAGTCTACTGAGACTGAGAATGTTCAGTGAGCAGTGACTAAACAGCATAAATATTTGAAGGAATAATAATAATTATTAGTAAGCTGACTATTTTTTTAGGTCTATTGTCTTGATAACATTNATAAATATTTGAAGGAATAATAATAATTATTAGTAAGCTGACTATTTTTTTAGGTCTATTGTCTTGATAACATTTACAAGATACTCTTATCTGTGATATTATACGTTTTAAACCTTCATTCAAGTCAATTATATCCGATTCTAAGCACCGAGTTTTCAACATTTCGGCTTTTCAAATGATCGGTTTTTTTTTTAAAAGAACCGATTTTTTGGGGCTGACGGCTGAGTTTAATTTCCCAGCAAAACGGTTCTTTTAGTTCTTAATTTTTAAGTTTCTTGATCCTCTTGTGTTTGCTATCAAAGTAAAACTCAAACCATTTTTCGATAACCTAAGCTTTTGTTGTTTTCTGCACCAAGTTTACGTTGTTTGTCTGTGTATCTTCATAGAATTTGGAAATTCTCTTTATCTAAGTAAGNGTTTTCTGCACCAAGTTTACGTTGTTTGTCTGTGTATCTTCATAGAATTTGGAAATTCTCTTTATCTAAGTAAGTACTATTCCAAAAGTCAAAATTCAAAGAAAAAACAAAAGCTTAATTAATATTTTAAAAATTAAACAATAANTAAGTACTATTCCAAAAGTCAAAATTCAAAGAAAAAACAAAAGCTTAATTAATATTTTAAAAATTAAACAATAAGAGCATCCTTAAAAACTTATTAGTGAAGACAATAGCAGTTGTTAATTATTAGTCTAATATTTTGCATTTCGTATATATATATATTTTTTTTTCATCCGGTTTTACATCAATGAATTTTTTAATATATTTTAATTTTTGAGGTCTACCTTTAGAAACTTCACAGTTCACAGGTCGAACTTGAAAAACGTCGAACCTCGATAATTTAGAAGTTGACCTTAGATTTAATTCTTCTGGTATAAATGTGGTTTACGATTACAATTTACAATTACGAATATTTATGTAATGAATAAGTATAAATCCATCAAGTAGGTTTTGTTTCTAATTATTCTTTGAGTTTATATTATAGTATTATATAAGAAAAATGAATTGAAAAGGTCATAGTCAGAAAGTATGTGTGTAGGTTGGATAAACTGCTGAAATGAAGTCAAAATTTTCTTTTTTTTTTTGTCTAGTGTCGTCGGTGAGGTTAGATGTTTTGCGTAGGTGGAAGAAGATCTCTCTAGTTTGATTCCACATTCTCAAATACTTACTTCAATAGTTAACGTCTTACCATCATCTTCAGGATTTCAAAAATCATTCCCAAGAGTTACATGACAGACAATATGAACATCACCACACTTTGTACTTTTTAGAGTAGTAGTCTTATAACGTTGACTTCACTTTCAATCTCATCGCATCTTACTCATTCCAGTCATCATCTTTCATTCTCACAACATTATTTTTTCATTTTAGTTCTTTTTCTTTGTGCAAACTGAATTGACCATGGACTACTAGAAATTTATTACCCGTAGTTGAAGTGGCAGTGCCTATGGCTACTAATTCTGGACATTTCAGCTTCAGGTGATTAAGTTTTTGCATACTAGAGATGCAAAAAAAAAAAAAAAAAAAAAATTAAGACCTACCATGGTAATAATGGTACATACTGGTTTATAAAAAAATTTTTTTTTCTTAACTTTCAGTAGTTGAATTTTGAATTATTATTGTTATTTCTATTATTACTTCAATATTNTTTTTCTTAACTTTCAGTAGTTGAATTTTGAATTATTATTGTTATTTCTTTTATTACTTCAATATTATAAGAAATAGTGACGATGTGTGTTGTATTGTAAGCTTTTAAAGAAACTTTTTAACTGTTATTTGGTCCTCGTTTTATGTACCGTCAGGTTCAGGTTTGAGGGGGAATTGTGCATCGTGTCGTAGAATATATTTAAAAATACTTTGTTACAGTCCGGCTCGCGATAATAAGGTCTTCTTATCGTTATAAAGTTAGTACATATTAGAATTTATTCTTATTATTCTTAAATCATCTAACGTTCTTCAAATACTGTATAATATGGTTTGTAAGAGAGGCAACAGGTTACTACTGACAAGGTAAATATTTGAGACATTTGTCAACCAAAAATGGAATACATTTCCTTTCCTGTTTTACTTGAAGTTAATGTTATGCATGTCACCAATATTAAACAATAGGGAAAGTGAGAGTACATTACGAGATGACAAAAATCATCAGGTTATGTCTTTGATTTTTGTTATTGAACTTAACATCCACTAGATTTACGATATGATGCAAAAAAAAAAAAAAAAAAAAAATTAAGACCTACCATGGTAATAATGGTACATACTGGTTTATAAAAAAATTTTTTTTTCTTAACTTTCAGTAGTTGAATTTTGAATTATTATTGTTATTTCTATTATTACTTCAATATTATAAGAAATAGTGACGATGTGTGTTGTATTGTAAGCTTTTAAAGAAACTTTTTAACTGTTATTTGGTCCTCGTTTTATGTACCGTCAGGTTCAGGTTTGAGGGGGAATTGTGCATCGTGTCGTAGAATATATTTAAAAATACTTTGTTACAGTCCGGCTCGCGATAATAAGGTCTTCTTATCGTTATAAAGTTAGTACATATTAGAATTTATTCTTATTATTCTTAAATCATCTAACGTTCTTCAAATACTGTATAATATGGTTTGTAAGAGAGGCAACAGGTTACTACTGACAAGGTAAATATTTGAGACATTTGTCAACCAAAAATGGAATACATTTCCTTTCCTGTTTTACTTGAAGTTAATGTTATGCATGTCACCAATATTAAACAATAGGGAAAGTGAGAGTACATTACGAGATGACAAAAATCATCAGGTTATGTCTTTGATTTTTGTTATTGAACTTAACATCCACTAGATTTACGATATAATGCAAAAAAAAAAAAAAAAAAAAAAAAAATTTTCCACTAGATTTGCGATATAGTGCAAAAAACAAAAAAAAAACATAAATTTTTCACTAGATTTACGATATAGTGGAACAAAATACAAATTTTGTGACTAGGAATTGTGATTTTATATATAGTATTCTGTCTTCATGATCTTAGAAAAAGGATATAAGACTAATTTGGTCTTATATAAAAGTGATGTCATTTTGGAATGGAATAAGTGGTTATATCATTAGCTAATCAACTTAACACAAACTTATGAAGTTAAGTAAGTTTTTGCATACTAAATAGTTCAAAAAAAATCTAATAGTTTTCGGATTATTGTAACCATTTACATATGAACTATTATGTACAGTGCTAATCTAAATTTGGCATATAAATATTTTTTTGAAATTAAATTAATGTCTGCAATGGTTTTCTGTTTTAGTACGACCACATCGTAATCGTATAAACAGGATTTTTGAATTAATATATAAAAGGAAAATTATTGAAAGTTTGGAATATGTTTTCAAATTATTTACACAGAAATCAAGGGAAATTAATTCAATTAACTCGTTATGTCATTTTTACTTTTATTATTTACAAAGGATTTCTAATTAAGAACCCTGTTTGTATTTGACTTAACAAAAGTAAGTTGAAATGGTGATATTTTGTTGAATATTAGAAACTAATGGAATAATAAATTGATTCTTCTATTTATTATTATCAGATCAGATCTAGAACTATCGATAGATATAAGACTATCGTTTTTTTGGATCGAAAATTTTAGGGTTTGTAACCATTATTATCGAATAACGAGTATCTTCTTATACTAAATGTAATACCTTGATACCTTGATTCAAAACCACATCTTGGAAATTGGGTTTTTTTTTGTTAACAATATAGTATTATTATAACAGGTCGACAGTGTTTGAGAAAGATGCGTACACGTGGCTGCTAATAGATAGCATGTAAAAATTTGAGGGTCAAACTGCACGCTGGAGAATTAAAAGAAAAGTTGAATTTTAATGTCAAACGTTTCGACTTGTTGTCTTCTTCAGTTAGCTAAGATAATTAAAGATTAAAATCTGATAATTGAGTTAAAAAAGTTGAATTTGATGAGAATAATTTTAAAATCCAACTTTAAAAAAATTAATTTAAAATTAAAATTAAAAAATTCAAGCAAACTTTTCTACAATTATTGTAGGAAAGTTTGGTTGAGTTTTTTAAATTTGAAAATNAAATTAAAAAATTCAAGCAAACTTTTCTACAATTATTGTAGGAAAGTTTGGTTGAGTTTTTTAAATTTGAAAATTCTGTTGTTTTTACGCCAGTTTTTATGCCAATTTCATTGTTACCGATATGGATTTGACTTATCTTACTTATATTTTATAAGTTATGTCTTATAACCGTCTACTACTGTACTTCCATGTGGGCTTTCTCGTTTGGACTATTGATAAGTTATATTTGCCAAAATTTGATTTAATTAGAACCAGGGTAGATTTGTTAAAACCAAATGGTTTTAACCATGGTTAAAACCGCTTGGTTTAAAAAAAAAAAACCCATTGGTTAAAACCAAGATCAAGATCGGCATCAATTGTCATGTTGGAACTGAAATCGAGCTAGAGATCGTTAGATTTTTAGTCGTTGATCTAGAGATCGAGATCGATGTCCATAGATCTGTCGGTCAGAAGATCAAGATCGAGATTGGTTGCCATTAATCTTTTTACAAAGTGATCGAAATGAGTCGATATTTGCATCAAAGTATCGAAATCGACATCGCACTATGTATGTTAAACTTTTCAGATTTCGTCAAATGTGTCAAATTTAAAGAAGAATTCAATTTTAACCAAAATGTTGGTTTTAACAAAAAAAAATCTGGTTTTAACCAAAAAAACCGATTTTTTGTTTTTTTTTTTTCAAAAAAAAAACCCAGAAAAACTAACCACCCTGATTAGAACAAAAATGTACTACTCATTTCAAATTAGCCTGTTTTGTTTGAACTATCCGTTTTTCATCCATTACAAAAATTTCCTTACTTTTGAGAAATGAATTAATAATTAAATGGTTCAGGTATATCTAATATATAAACTTTTCTTTTAATTTTTGGGCGTTTTTAAGCACTTTTTTTAAGTCTTTCGAACATAGTTTTTTTTTTTTTTTTGTTGGTATTTCTAAATCCTAGATAGGTCTGATAATTATGCGAGTCTCATACACGGTGGTGGTTGTTGTATCTCATAATCGTTCAAACCACACCTTTTGCGTGATGAGGATAGATTATTATTATTTTTATGGCTATACTGCCTTTGCAATTAAGTCTAAAGCCTGGTTGTATTAAATAAATGTGGTGAGATGACTGTTATTGCTGAATGTCCATTCTCTGGTTGTGTGAAGTATAAAATTGTGTAAACGCAAATCCTATCGTTCAATTTATCTGTTATTTAATAGGAAATCTTTTTGAGCTTGTTTCCATCTGTTATGTTTGACCACACAATAATAACAATTTCAAATGGATAAAGAAAAGCTATGATTTATCATCTCAACTTGGTTCACACTGATTAGACTTCCCTTCAAATAATAATAAAAAAAAATAATAATAATGGTCAATGATTCAATGATGATGAAGGGTAATTCAGATGACAAGTGAATAACGGCTACACTACTTGTACTACTTGTAAAAATGTATTATTTTTAAAACATAATTCCTAGTCAGGGTTAGAATCTGGTTAGGAGATGTCTGGGATACNAAAACATAATTCCTAGTCAGGGTTAGAATCTGGTTAGGAGATGTCTGGGATACGCATAAAGGTTGTTGTTGGTGTAAAATATAAAATTTTGTATTCAAACAGTTTAATTCTACTTGGTTTTTTTGTTATATTNATACGCATAAAGGTTGTTGTTGGTGTAAAATATAAAATTTTGTATTCAAACAGTTTAATTCTACTTGGTTTTTTTGTAAGAATCATTTCATTAGATTAGATTTTGGTTATTATACTATAATTTTCTAATTGTTTCTTCTATTGTGGTATTTCAGGGGGATGAAGTTCATGACGAAGTATTCTAAGACTCAATTATTTTGATTACAAAAGAAACGTAAAGATGCCCAGTATTGACGAAAATTTTAATACGATGAATGGTGACAGTTTAAATGAATTTATGATGGACTACAATCTCTGCAACTGCTGTCCTTTTGGATACCATATAGACCGTGATTTTGTACCATTCTCTGAGAAAATGTTATCTCGAGAAGGTAATGTTGAAAGAATTCAAGAATTAAAAGACAAATGGAGATCTGAAAGACAATCTATGGATAAATTGTTAGGAGTATTGACAGAATGCGTAAGGAAATTATATACATTTTTTTCCATACCTCTGAAATGAGGGATAAAGTGGGTGTGGTGGGATTTAAAATTATATACATACTCAACTTTGTTTTTAAGTTGTAAAAATAAAGTTGTAAAAATAAAGTTGTAAAAATCTCGGATGTGTATTTGTATTTGTCGCGGAATTCTAAAACCACGGATCTCAAAAATCGTAACTTTTCAGAAGAGACAAAAACCGGTTTTTATAATAAATTTTGCAACTCAAGTATGGAGCCAATAGGTTACGATGAATTAATTTTGGAATAATACGTACTCATAGAAAATTAACTTAAGTTACAAGATTTTAGACGCATGTGGATTAATTTTTTTTTCTTATTTTTTGGTGTGAAAAAAAAAATTCAATTTTTGAATTAATTGAGATACGTGTTTTTGAAATTCTGTGTCAATTAGAGATATACGAGGTTCTTACAACTGGAAAGAAACTCGTTGAGTTACGTGGTATTGAAGTTTCACTGTCGATATTATAAAATTCAATTACTTTTCCATATGAACCAAAAGTTAGTTAGTTTTTGTCTCTCAATTTCTAATCAAAATACTCAAGTTTATAAATGATTTATAGAGATCATGTAGGTCCCATGGAGACTGTTTGTTTGAATGCTTTCAACTAAACAGTCTTCAAGGACCCTGATGATTTAAAGTAGCTAAAAGATTACGTTTTTCGAAAACTTTATCGAAAACTACGATAAAACTTTATCGCAACTTTCAATTAGAATGAAACATAGTAGTTGTGTTCCATTGGAACATGCTTATTTTGGTTGGAACACAGATATAACTAACATGAATCTTCGTCCTTGTTCTGTGGTCAGTCTATAAGAACATATATTTTGATTGATTTGGTGGAAGAATATGTCAAGTATTTTAATTTACTTCAAATTTTGTATCTAAATTTGTGGATTTTGTTATTACAGTTGAATTCTCGGACTTCATCACGTCAAAGTTATGCTTGGCGGAAACTCTACAAGGCTAGCTCAATTATTCCTGAAATACTTCAATATTCTCCTCAAGATGATGGAAGTGAGAATTTTACATTTGGAACAGAATTAGATGAAGCAGTTGAAGAATTTGAAGAAGTTCTTTCTCGAACTAAACGAGAACATAATATGTTTACATTTCCAGACGAACAAAAATTTCATACGTTTCCTAGACTTAAAGGAAGCGGGCGGGATACTGAAAGTTACTCAAAATGTAGAGGACTTATGTCTATTGCCACCGAAACCACTTATCACTATATGGTAGGTAGTTCGATTTTTATAATTGAAATAATCTAAGAGACAGTAAGAAAAATAATTCCAAGATGATTTGTTAAAATTCTTCTCGTTTTATGTTACAGGCTAATAAAGAAGAAAATGGTCGAATGAGTAGTGCCAGTGACCCATCATCTATTGAAAATGAAACTTCTATTAATTCGGGTATATTTGGTTCTAGTAGCATGGAGAAGCAAATTGCTATAATTTTGGAGGAAAAACTCAAATCAGTGAATCAGCTTGAGGTAAATAAATATCAAAGTTACACTAATTTTTAGATAATTGGATTCTAATAACGATTATTGAATGATACAGGCTAAAGTGTATGATTTAACTTTGGAAAATGAGAAGTATAAGAAACTCTTGAATAACGAAACAGTTATGAATTTCCGATTAGATAGACATATTGATTCTTCATATTCTGACATGAGTGAAGGAATGATGGTATTGAGCAAACTCAAAAGAGATGTGGGAGTTGGTACAACAGTTTTGACAAGAGATGTCGCTATTTCTGCTGTCAAGCCAAGAACTCGGTAAGGATATTTATATTTGTAATTATTAGGTTTTGTGTATTTGATGAGCATCATAAATCCTTCAGATCAAAGATAATTTAAATTGTTTTGTGTATAGATCGATTGGAGTAGGTGGTCGAGCTGATACTGGGAGCTTAGAGCGAGATTCTTCTTCACCAACAGGAAGTTTGACGGGAAGACGAAGAAGCAAGACTTTTGAGTCTGGAGTTCAAGTCAATGAATCAGATCTAGAAAAATGCTTATTACCTCCACTTTTGTTGATTACGGAAAAAAATGATTTTGGGGCACAGGTAGACCTTGGAATCACTACTGAGGATGAGAAACCTATTTTAAAATTAATGAAACATGTTGGAATCAATGTCAAACCGAGCTTGAATGATTATGGAGTTAACTGCAAGGTAATGTGGTATTCTGCTGAAGATTATTACAATATATAATATTTGATGTTTAAAAAAATTATAATTGATTTTAGCCAAGGACACGAGACGCTATTTGCAACACATTGGAAGAAGAGATTCTAGGAAGTAATTCTGATCGAATCACTCAGCTTAGTAAGGATTCAGGTGATGCTTCTAATACCTCAAGAATTCCTGAAACATGTCTGAAAACTGTTGGAGTCAACACATTTAATCCTGAATTTACAAGTGTAGGTTCAAGTACTATCAACCCAATGTTGAGAAGTGTTGGTTCTGGTACAATTAGCCGACTGTATGTAAATGCTGAATCGAGTACATCCGTAAGTATCATTTCAATGAATCAACTTCCATCAAAAAAGTATAACATTGTGGTTGTCTCAACTAAATTTTTATTTACAGACTTTGTTCACAAAAAATTCCAGTTTTGTACAGACTGATAAACCCGAAATGGTCACTGTAGCCACGCAACAGGATGTGGATTGCTTGATTTCAAAGGCATCTCAGACAATCGAAAGAAGAACAGGAGTAAATGTTTCAGGAAGTATGTCTGTTGAATCTTTGTCTCGAATTCCACGTCGAAATGCAAACTCTCATATGTCATCGTACCTGTACTCTGCTGACTCAGAGTCACTTCCACGTCTACCTCGTCAATCCATATATCCAAAACCTGTGTTGATGCGATCTAATACCTATACCAAGGAAATTTTGTTAGAAGAGGACGAAGAAGTCACTGGTTTTGAGTCAGAACATTTGGTAGCACATTCATTTGATTTATCTATTCCTACTATTCCTGAACATCAAGAGACGTAAGTCAATGACAAAATTATTGTTTCCTTCCGTGAGAAATTTAAAAGTGACAAAATAATTTGAATTTTTAGGTCTAAACCATCGAAGGAAATGCGTGGAGCATTGAAAGTTCTCAATGATGCACTTCTTAGAGGAAAAGCCACTGGACATGTGACGAATGCCATTGGGATCATTCTTCATGAATGGTTTAGGGTTAGAGTAAATTTAAATAATTTTCGATTTAACTTTTGATCTTTACAATAATATATAACTAAACTAGTGTAAAAATACTTGTTTTTTTAGACTGCAGGCCTCAAGAGTGCGGATGCCCATGAAGTGGAAGAGTATTTGGATTTATTCGAAAGTTATTCACCTGAACTCCTCAAATACATTGTCAACATGCCAGATGGGAATGTAAGTTTCTTTAGATTTGAATAATTTTTTAGAAAATAAATTTTTTTTTTTTTTTTTTATATATATACTAAATGTTTATTTAGGGAAATTCTGCTATCAATTATGCCATGTCTCACGGAAATTTTGATGTGATTTCCTTTCTTTTGGATTCAAATTGCTGTGATATCAATCGAACAAATAGAGCAGGCTACACTTGTGTTATGCTCTTATCTTTGGTTGATTTCTCCGCTGAAACTGATGTTAAAGTTGCTCGTCGTCTCTGCAGCATGGCTGATGTTAACATAAAAGCAACGCAGGTAATTGATTTGATGAGATAGGGGCTTAGTCACTGTGAGTCAATGGTTGATGGTTGATATTTCATTATTTCTATTCTTTTAGCATGGTCAAACGGCTTTGAGTAAGTCACTTTAACTGTTTGTTTTTTTGTAATTTATATGTAATTTGATATCGCAAACATAATAGTAATTTTTATATATTTTTTGCTTCAAGTGCTAGCTGCTTCCCATGGCAGCTTGGATACGTGTAAAATCCTTTTGGAAGCTGGTGCGGATGTCAATATTCAAGATGATGACGGAAGTACTGCTTTGAGTAAGCTTTTTTTAATTGTTACAAATTTTTTAATGGAAATGTCAAGGTCAGTGTGAAAGTCTGGATTGGATTTGGGATACGCAAAAAAAAAAGACATTTGCAAGATTTGAATACACACTTACCTTAAAATAATAATCAGTTTCGCGTATTCCTGACGATGGAGGGGAAGGGGGGTATTGGGGGGAGCACAAATTCAATACCTATCAAGTATCAACTAGTTTTTAATTGAAATGTATTTGGTAGTGTGTGCTGCTGAGCATGGACATGTGCAATTAGTCCATTTCTTCATTCTTCATCCTGAATGTGACCTCCATATTGCAGACAATGTAAGAATTTTATGTTCTCAGTTTGATTATATAAGGTAGTAACTTGAATCTGTATAATAATTTTTTTTTGTTGAATTTATAGGATGGAGCAAGAGCACTAGAAGTCGCCTTAGATGCAGGTCACAAGGATCTTGGTGTTACTCTGTATGCTCATATGCACTTGGTAGAAAGTCCAAAAGTTCGTAGGAAATTACTTTCAACAGCTTCTATTCCTCAATCATCTTCAGTTGATGATGATATTCCAAATTCTCCCACAACATTATTGATTTCATCAGTTTCAATTCCATCTCCTTCATCGAAACCATCTACTGGAGAGACATTTGTCACAAAGTTAGAAAAAAATTCTATCAGTCTAGATACAATGAAATTTAAAGATGACAACGACGACCGTTCATCTACAACGACTGAAGAAATCTGAAAAAGAAAAATATGTATTCAAATCTCATTTACACCGTCCGAAACAAAAAATACGCACTAATCCTTATAATACGCACTTATATAACTAATCAAGTATCCCCTGTGATATTTTGTAAAATGAGAATTTATATAAGCAAAGTAATGCATTTGAAGCATGAAATCTACTCGTAAACGTTAAGATATAACCTCGCGCACTTGTATTTTTAATCTGTCAAGAACGGTCTAAACCCTAAACTGTCTTCAAAAAATGTTAGAACGAAAATGTGTTCTTTCGAAATTATACCGCATGACAAATAAGGTTATACAAATCAAACTGGTCATAAAAACTGTCAACTCAAAGTCTTCAACTGACTTAGAGACGAAAATTGGCCATGGAAGTATTCTTGACAAAAAAAAATTGACTTCTGAACTGTAGAATTACCATTTAAGTTTGATTATTCTTAAGTTGACATGCTATTATGTATCTATATACTGAATTTAGGATTAATCCATCAAGTTTGTCTGTGTCCTGTGTAATGGTAATTGCTAACTTTGCTAACTTTGACCTCTCGGGTAGAGGTCAATTTTGGTAGGGTTTGGGGTACTTCCATGTCAAAATTTACTCTCTGATTCCTTAGGACTTAAAGAGGTGTTCAGTGGACATAGTTTTTATGGCCAAATTTCTGGTTTGTTTGCGCAACATTATTTATGCGGTACTGTTTTAATGGGATAATAATTAAATAATTAAACAGTATTAACTCAATTCTGAAAGGCTTTACAATAAACGAAGCTTTTAAAAAATTTTTAAGCGATTTCAAAAAAAATTTTAAGCGATTTCAAAAATTTTTTAGCGATTTTTCAAAAAATTGTAAACTTTTATGAGAGAGGGTGGGATAGTTGCCCATGGCTATGGATGGTGCGGAAATCTAAAGTTTTTTCGTAAATATTTTCTGTTTTTATTTTAAAACACGTCAACAATTTGTAATAAAACTCAACGAGTGTGTTGTGAGAGTGACGACGACGACGACGGCACTACTACAGTCATCAAGTGGGACACTCCGAAATCTTAGTTCAACATTTTCAATTGATTGTTGAAAATTTGAGGTAAGTTTATAAATTTTTTGTAAAGTTTTCTTCAAATTTCATTTGAAGAAAATCAAAATTAATAAAAAAAATGTACGTACGGTATTTCTATATCTAAAGAATATTTTTTTTTTTTTTATAGATTTGGTAAGATGTACCGTTTCAAGCAGATTGTATTGACATTGTCTATATTGCTGTATGGTATCGGTGTATGTCTCATCGTGGAAGCGGATATTCGACCAAAAATTAACAGCGTTAGTGTGGTTATAAATGCAGGAGAAGAGTGTTGCTTCTTTCAACAAAATTATGCTGGTGACTTAATTTTATTGGAGTACAAAGTCGTGTCATCACCTTATCAGGAACATTTCATCAGTTTTCAGCTTTCGGATACAGAAGGTCGTCCACTTATTTCTGAATTCAGAAAAGCATCATCACGAACTCAGTGAGAGAATAAATTTAATAATAATCTGGTTAATTTTCAATATATAAGTAAAAGTACAAATAAGTTTCATTATTGACTTATTAATTATCTTTCAGATTCAAAGCAATTATGACTGGTGCATACAAAGTATGTTTTGACAACACTGAAAGTCGTTACAGTAAAAAAGTTATAACTTTACGAATGATGACAAAAGAGTCAAAGGATTTGACTCTAATTAATTGGGAAAATTATAACCAAAATGATCTAGTCCCTGATGGCGAGTACGGTGGAAAAGTTGGAGAAATTGGTGTAATTAGAACAAAACAAATACCCCCAAAGTTTAGATAATTCTTAGTAATTACAATAATTAATTTCTATATTTTAATTATTTTAGGGACTTGTTGATAATGTCAGAGTGAATTTGAACGAGATTCAAGAATTACAAGAAACATTTCGTCAACTTGAACTTCGGGATCGAGTGACTGCTGAAAATAATTTTGATCGTGTAAATTGGTATTCAGCTTTATGTCTCTTTTGTACCGTAACCATCATGTTAGTACAAGTAAGGAAAAAAACAAAAATTTTATAATATGGTTTATATTATTATTAGTGTTGTCCCGATGCGGCTAAAATTCGAATCGGCCGATGCGCCGATGCAGCAGACTATTGAGTCGGCCGCCGCCGATGCATCGGCCGATTCTTTCTACTCAAAATTTTCTTTTGAATTGATTTTGGTTCATATTAAGGCAAATTTGAAGCAAACTTTGCAACAAATTATATTTTCTTTTTTTTTGAATCGGTAACTGCATCAGACAAATGGCCGATTCAACTTTTATGTCGATGCCGATGCCGATACCACGCCGATGCGACTAGATGATCGCATCGGCCTGGCCGATGCATCGGGGCAACACTAATTATTATTAAAATTCATATTTTCAGAAATGTTATATCAACTTTTCTTATAGGTGTACTCACTACGGAGCTTTTTTGAGGACAAGTCTGCCGTACAAAGGTTTATCAAACAACACAGTAAAAAATAATGTGATAGCTTACTTAATTTCCAATTGTGAACAAAACATTCCTTCCTATTCCTGTAACAGCCAGTTTCACGTTTATTCCCCACGCCCTTTATTGGAAGAATATAATTTATTGTTAGCATTTGTCATCATGGCATGGATAGAAGAAATTATGGACTTATCCTCAAGAGGTAATTAATCTAAATTGTGTTCAAAAATTAACATTAGTGCCTTATATACTACTAGAAAATTATGAACTAAAATTATGCAGCCAAATATTAAGTTCCTTCAAACATAAGTATCTCTGTAAAGTAATCCCTCCCTGTGATTAAGCAATTTCAAGTCATTATTTACATTGTAACCTGTGCATATTAACCTTACCAGTATCACATCACTTAAAAATTAGTTAATTTTGATTTCAAGAACTTAGAAAATGAAATACGAGAACAAGACTTAATTATTAATTTTCATGAATCAAAGTTGTTCCCATTTACTTTTATGTTATTTTTCTATTAGAATTTTTTTTTGGATGGTTAAATGTGATAAATTAAATACTTAACTAATAAATTGTGACGAAAAAGAGTGTAATTGGGTAGCTTTCTACTACTCTGGGAGTCTGGACAGATTCTACGGTGTTCTTTTTCATAATTTAAGTTTTAATTTCTTCATCATAGCTCATACCACCAAGTGTTTTGTTTGACTCTATTAGACTCAAATTTATAAAATTTTCAAATTTTTTGAATATGAAATATTTTGAAACTGAATATACCGAAAAAAATATCGTTTTTGTGTTAGCGGATCTGTCAAATTTGAGTTATTTGGGATATCGAGACAAATCATGTTTATATACTTGAACTAGATACAGGAGTATACAGTATACTCAAGTATTTGAGTTATATTTGACACGAATCCATAGTTTTCAAATCATCACCTCGTTATCTACCCAACACTAATACATAATTTTTTCGATAGAATTGTGGAAGAAAATTATTTTTTTGTGGCCTTACGTCGATGTTGGTGTGGTCGATGTTGAAGGTCGTTTAGCAAATTCTGAGGAAAAGGGCCTCTATTTTTTTATTTTTTTTTTAAAAATAATATCGAAACCCTTGAAAGGCGGAAAATACAAAGTATAAAAAGAAACCACAAATAAGGGGCCGGCTGTTGTTGTTGTGCCGGTCCGGTTTATTTCATTTCTAAAGTTCATCAGTACCGTA
Source organism: Holacanthella duospinosa (assembly GCA_002738285.1). Lineage (NCBI taxonomy): Eukaryota > Metazoa > Arthropoda > Collembola > Poduromorpha > Neanuridae > Holacanthella > Holacanthella duospinosa. The sequence goes on along the minus strand of NIPM01000012.1, from coordinate 28,328 downwards.
ATACTGGTCCTACATTCATGAAATGATTTTACAAATAACAAAATTACAAGAAAAAAAAAATGAAATAAATATTTTCCAGCAATTATTTCAGCATGAAATTTCAAAATTTTAAAATTTCAAAATCTCAGATTTATACAAAAAAAAAAAATTATTAAATAGATCATAAAATTTAGCATTGATAATGTAGAGCTTGAAAAACAAATCAAATAATCAAATCCAAATCATCCAACTAATCAGAATAATCCAAAATTCATTCAATATTTTCATCAAGAAGGGACTTTTCGTATTAAACAAAAGAAATTTAATAATAATTATTTATTATTTTAATGATTAAAATCATAAAAGTTTAAATAAGCTTCAAGCAAAAACGTTTTCATGGGCATTAACATTACAACATTTGAATGACATGATTTCGGTTAGATTTCCTATTTTAAGTAGTTAAAGCTCGAAATTGGTTTATTTTTATTTGCATCGTTGTTTTTATACTGTACAATTTTATACTGAGAGAGTAATAATAACAATTGCATTTATTATCTTTTTTTAATTATGAAAAAAAAAAATATTATTATTATTATTATTATTATAGAATCTTAAGCTTTTATTTAAAATTTATTGATTTATTTATGAATTATTTATGAGTTATTTATGAATTATTGTTAGGTCGTGAATTGATTGTGAATTGGTTGTGAATTCTGAATTGTTAAGTTAATTGTTTTAAATTTTAAGATTTGTCAAAATCTTCATAAAATTTAAAAAAATTTACGAAATAAGTATTCAAAAATCTGTTGGTTTATTGTATACATTATGTGAGCGCTGCACGGGTGATCGTTTATTGAAAACATTGAAGAAAAGTACCACCACCTTCTGGCAATTGAAGTAGAGGATACTTACTCCAACCATTTATCAAGTGACATTGTTGTAATTTAATTAATAAGATAATAATTATATATTTTTAAATTGTTACGGCACTGCTGAAAAAGTGAAGAGAGAGCACGGGACGGATTAGATTAGAAAAATCTTGTGATTATAATGAAGAGGTTGAACAATACAAGAAGAGCAAGAGCAAGAGCAAGAGCAAGAGCAAGAGCAAGAACAATACGTTCGCACTGGTTTCCTTTTAATTAACATTCGTCTTCTGTGGTGGTGGTCTTATCATCTTCCGTATCTTCAGTTATCATCTCAACAGTCAGTCTTACTCTCACGAGCGTCACTGGACAGCGGGTAACAGCCGGTCAAGTGCAAGTCTTCCATAACACGCCAAAACTTAACCAAGAGAGACATAACGAGGAAGACGAAGACAACCTAAATTGTAATTTCAAACACTTATTGTTGAATTGAATGAAAATAACTTATACATTTAATTTTTGTTTGTTTTTAAGGATATTACTTCGTAGTGTTTACGGTACGGTCGATAGTCTCAACCATCATCTACAATGAACATGAAAGCTCTGCTTGGAATCATTTTCGTTTTCGTAGGATGTTGTGTCAATGTTGTCTTTTTGGAGCTATTGGTAGTGTGAGTTTCTAATTAAATTATTATTATTATGTATATCTTTCAGTAAGCTCTTTAGTCGGTGAGCTGCAAAAGATTTGATAAATTCATATTCTATATAAAGCCTCATATTGTCTTATGTCTTGCAGGGAAGATCCAGGGAGTGGAAATTTGATCACATTTTCCCAATTTTTGATCATTTCTATCGAAGGATTCTTAATAACTATGAAGTGTGGTACAAAGGAGCTAAGTGTACCAATGAAGTATGTAACTTTAACTTACATCGACATCTTGAATAATTCATTAATATTTGGATAAATTCATTTGAAATATTTTCTATTTTCTACAGGGAATATTTTACATTGGTTGTTTTCTTCTTCATGGTTAGCACAACAAATAACATGGCATTTAATTACAATATATCAATGACACTACATCTCATCTTCAGAGCAGTAAGTTTAATTTTTTAATTTTATTTAGGAAATTATCAATATTTTCTAAGGAATACTCTCAGTATGTACCGATACAAGTTTCGTTACGTACTTATAAATTTTCTTATTTTTTTTTTTCTAAATAACCACAGGGCTCTCTAATGGCGAATATGGTATTAGGAATGATTATTTTGGGGAAGCGTTACAACATGACAAAATATATTTCAGTAGGGATGATTTCTGTTGGTATAGCAGTTTGTACCATTGCATCTGGAAAGGATATTGGTGTAAGGAATTAAGAAAAAATTTTAATTTTATTTACTTTAACAAAAATTTGAAGATGTGTTTTTGATTGGTTTTAGGAGTCTAGTGCTCCAGCTGTCGAAGGTGGATTCTCGGATTACTTTTGGTGGGTTTGTGGTGAGTTAAAAATTAAACCGATGATACTGATGGGTGTTGATGACTGTGAGGATTTAAAAAATAATTTAATTTTTGTTTTTAAGTGTTACTGTCGTCTAATGTTGTTTTGTAATAAGACCGAGAGAATCACGACAATTCGTGTTTGGGGGATCAATAATTGAATTTTTTATTTTATTTTTTCAAAATAGGAATTTCAATACTCACATTTGCACTCTTCCTGTCAGCACGTATGGGATTGTATCAGGAAACTCTTCATGCAAAGTATGGAAAAAACCCACGTGAAGCTTTATTCTTCAGTGTAAGTACATTCTACCTCATATTCTATTTCTATAATTATTGATGGTTCAAGAAAATACAAAAATGTTTAATCAAAACAGATTTGTACATTTGAATTCAATTATTCACTCAACGATTTACATTTTGAACTTTCTAGAGACATCAAATATATACTATGCAATATAACAGAATTTTGGAGATCACTGGAAATTAAAATTTAAAAGTAATAATTTAAATTATTTTATTTTACAGCATTGTCTTCCTCTACCAGGATTTTTATTACTCACCACCGATTTATTAGCTCACACAAAAATTGCAAACGAGTCCAATCCTATTTCAGTACTAGGTGTTCTTGTTCCTTGTATTTGGGTTTACATCGTAGGAAATGTTCTCACACAGTAAGTTTTAATCAACGTTTAGTATTGTAGAAATCGGTTATCTAACACCATTTCATTTTATTCATAGATGCATCTGTATTAACTCAGTGTTCGTCTTGACAACAGAATGTGCATCTCTAACCGTCACATTGGTAGTAACCTTACGGAAATTCTTAAGTCTTATTTTTTCAATATTTTACTTCAACAATCCTTTCACACCCGCCCACTGGTTTGGAACAGCATGTGTGTTTGTTGGAACATTTTTGTACGCGGATATTCATAAACTACTATTCCGGGAACAACTTCGAACCAAAGAAACCAAAAAGATTCAATAATTTGGTTTCATTAGTCACCAATAATAGGTGTACTTACTCATTTTCTAAAGTAAAGTACTATTTATTTGATTATAACGTTTGGTAGCCGATTAGACTATATTAGTTTGGCTTAGGTACCTTAGGTTGTGATTTATGAGGCCATAAATACATTTATAATTTTGAATCAAATCTTTCAATTTGTGAAATCGTTCAACTCAAGGGAGAAAGTGATAAAGAAAGTGAGAAGAGATCACTATATGGTACTTATTTGCTAAATTCAAGCAAATTTTTAGGGACGTTGTCGGTGAATTTAGCATACCCTTCACAAGTTTTAGCCAAAACAAAAAACAACTAACTTTCTGTGTCGATAAGCTTCCAAATAATATGTTCTAGCGTATCCATATGTCAAATTTGCGAAAAAAAAAATTCAAAAAAGACAAAAATTCTTCAATTTGGCGCTATTAACTTTGGATTTCATGAATGAAAATTCACAAATAAGCTCTTGTTGAAATTCTAACTGAAAGTTTATCGAAAACAATAACAATAGAGGGTCAAAAATTTCAAAATTTCAAAAAATGAGAATTTTATCGAAAATTATTCAAATCTTTGACCCATTATTGATTTTGTTTTACTAAAGGTTACTCGTATATTAATTGAAGAGAGGACATTAGAAACTCAACGAGCCATTATTTAAAGTTTTTCCAAATTTTGTCGAAAGACTTAAAAAAGTTTTTCAAATTTCATCGAAAAATTTAAAAAAAGGATTCAAAAATTTCATCGAAAATTTTTTTAAATTTAAAAAAATTTTTGAAAAAAGGTGGCAATATGTGACCTACCGGATCCGGCGAGTCATCGAAAAATTTGAAAAAAAGCAGGAGCGCCAAATTCAAAATAAAAATATTGTAGGAGTGAGTTGAGTGGAGTTGTTGGTGACTGTTTTATCTGGTGTTGTTTATCCATTAGTTTTACGTGGTGTGTGTGTGTGGTGGTGTGGGATGATTAGAGAAAATAATTCTAATCTTACTAAAATTTTATGATTCTGTTTGATTTATTCTTCATCTTCTGCTCGTAAATTGTTCTCAAAAATCAAGAGTAATTCATAGAAAGTGTTATAATGTCATCCTCGGCTATTTTTATTTTGGACGTGAAGGGAAAGGTATGAGATATAATACATCATATTTTAATAAATTATAATTTCCCCATTTTGAATAACTTTATTATTGTTGATTTCGGTTTTGAATTTCTATAGGTTTTAATTTCCCGAAATTATAGAGGTGATATTGACATGGGAGTCATAGAGAAGTTCATGCCTTTACTAATGGAGAAAGAAGAAGAGGGGAACGTGACACCCATTTTGCAAACAGTTGATTCTACATTCGGCTATATCAAACATAACAATCTTTACATTGTATCAATTAGCAAGATGAATTCAAATATTGCACTGGTTTTTGCATTTCTACATAAATTAGTACAGGTAATTCTAGATATCTTATCATGTGCTTTGTTGAATGATTTACTAGACTCATTCTCAATACTATAGGTCATGATGGAATATTTTAAAGAATTGGAAGAAGAAAGTATCAGGGATAACTTTGTGATTATATATGAATTGATGGATGAGTTATTGGACTTTGGATATCCACAAACAACAGATAGCAAAATTCTACAAGAGTAAGTTACTGATAGGATTAAATTCTAATGAAGTCCGTCATATGTTGTTGTTGTTGTTGTTTTATGTCATTTTGGATCTGAAACTGTTGTAATTGATGGGAAATATTTAAAAATATAACAACCTTTTGAAATTAGTAACTAATCTTAGACACTGAATTTAAAAATTGGTGCAATTAAGAAACTCAAGAATAACCGTCCACGTTGAACTTCTTGCTTAGTAATTCTTTGGATTCCTAAGTAATATCGTTGTGATTACCTTTGTTTCAAAATTTAATTTTTGTTTGGGAACATTAGTTCATCAAGCTGATTTCATAAAAGGTTGTTTGAATAATTAAATATTTTTGAATATTTACTTTACAAATTTGAGCTCAACATATTAGAAATTAGAGTTTGATTTACTAAAAAAATTAAGCTTTATGTATTTTTAAGCTCTAATATTCCCCTCATTTTAGGTATATTACCCAAGAAGGCCATAAATTAGAAATTGCTCCAAGGCCTCCCATGGCTGTAACTAACGCAGTTTCATGGAGATCCGAAGGTATCAAATATAGGAAAAATGAAGTATTTTTGGATGTGATTGAGTCTGTCAACTTATTAGTAAGATTCATAATGTACTAATGAAACACATCCACACTCAAGATACAACCTAACAAGCTGTTATTTTTAGGCAAATGCGAATGGCCACATCCTTAGAAGTGAAATAGTGGGTGCTATTAAAATGAGGGTCTACTTATCAGGAATGCCTGAACTTCGGTTAGGTTTAAATGATAAAGTATTATTTGAAAGCACCGGACGAGGTAAATCAAAATCTGTAGAATTGGAAGACGTCAAATTTCATCAATGTGTACGATTGTCAAGGTGAGTATGGATATTCATTTAATGAGGGCCAAGTGAATTGATAATGTGTAAGCAAGAATATGATTAAAATTTTTGTTTTCCAGATTTGAAGTAGATCGTACAATATCTTTTATTCCACCCGATGGAGAATTTGAACTGATGTCATATAGACTCAATACACACGTAAGTGAACATAAATTACTCACAATTTCAATATTTAAAGCTTAGACTAAAATTATCAAGAATATTTTTCTTAGGTGAAACCTCTTATATGGATCGAGTCAGTCATCGAGAGGCATGCCCACAGTCGTGTGGAGTATATGGTGAAAGCAAAATCTCAATTCAAGCGAAGATCAACAGCGAACAATGTAGAAATTGTGATTCCAGTTCCTGGTGATGCAGACTCACCAAAATTTAAAGCAGGAATCGGTTCAGTAAAATATGCACCTGAGCTCAGTGCTATTATTTGGACAATAAAATCATTCCCTGGTGGCAAGGAGTACTTAATGAGAGCTCATTTTGGTTTACCATCTGTTGAAGGAGAAGATACCGAAGGACGACCTCCTATTCAAGTAAAATTTGAAATCCCATATTTTACTACATCCGGAATACAAGTAAGAAAATTTAATTATAGAAACTAAACAAAATAATTAGCATGTTATGCTAAATGAATTTCCATAACAGGTACGCTACTTGAAAATCATTGAGAAAAGTGGTTATCAAGCCCTTCCATGGGTGCGCTACATCACCCAAAATGGAGATTATCAACTCCGTACGAATTAAGATTATTTATGAAATAGACAAAATGCCTTGCTCCTATGAGCTATAAAATCTTACTTGATTTTTTGCCTTTCCTGCTCTATTCGCATTACAATCTTGGCTTCGGTATAAATTAATTTAAGGTCAAATTTAAGTAATTTCAATTTAATTGAATTCTCGCTTGATTTATCTCACTTTATTTTTAATTTGATCCACCACTTAAATGAGTAAATTACAATACTAATAATACCAATACTTTTGTACTTAACTCTTTACAACTAATAAGATTAATCAGTCAGGAAGAAAATGGCATGTATCAAAATCTTTAGTTGTGCTGTAATAATAATTTTTAGTTTACTTTGCAATTTTTNTGTATCAAAATCTTTTAGTTTACTTTGCAATTTTTTTTTTTTTGCCATTTATAGAACACTAATCATTAATATAATCGTAAATTATAAATTCTACACATATAATTTAAATTCAGAGCGGAAAAAAAAAATTTATATTGATATAAAAATAAATTGATTTATTATTTACATTTTACATATTCATAATAGACTCTTCTAATTCACGCAACCAACTTCCATCTAATGCAGAGCTAACGCGATCAAGAACTTGTCGTAATTTTTGATTTCTTTTTTGATTGGTTATTGATTCTTTCTTTAGTTGAATGTACTTGTTAATTTGATTTTTTGATAGGAACCATTCTATCTCCATTGGAATAATAGTGAGTCCTATACCTAAGAGTATCCAAATACTCAGAAGACTTCCTAATAAGGTCCCAATTCCTATATTTCTAATAACTTCTACCAAATCATAATTATTAATTTCAAAATCAATTGATGTTGAAAGTATATGATTGAATAGATTTGGTTCGAGAATTTTTGGTTTTTCTGTAGGATTTAGTAACACAAGGTTATCCCATTCTGAAGTCATAGGTTGGAAGTATGGAGCTGATAGAAGAATTACACGTTGATTTTCTTGAATACCTCGTCTACTTCGATCTAAATGATTTCGTTCTGATTTCATATAATCTGGTCCATATTCTTTCCAAGCATTTTTTAGAGCTTCTTCCAATGCAATAGTTTCAATTATTGACAAATAATTTTCAAATTTTGTTCCATAGGTTGAACCGAAAATTAAAACTATTGTATAAACCTCAATTGTTATCCTTACCATTGTTGTTGAGAAACTCAGATAGTCTGTGGTAGTCTGTAAAGAATAATCAAAAATTTAAATTATTAAGGTTCTAAATTACTAATTAAGATCTATGGAAATAGGTTCTGTTAATTTAAAATTAGAGTTTAATTATATTAATTAATTAATGATAATTATGTACTACTCTAATATTAATTGATGTAACAATGAACTTACATAGGATCTAGTAATTAGTAGTGTTGTTGCTTAATTTTTGTGTTCTATTGTTATCAAAAACTATAATATTGTTGAAATTTTTTGATCCTGTTCTGTCTACCTATAGATAGACAGATACCTTTGGTCACTTAAGTATTAGTATGTACCTTGTGATTATATTTTTAGTTACTAAGTCACTGTAGGATTTGTTATCATTTTTTATAATAATTATTATTTTTGTGTTATCCTTCCTAACAATCATTTCCTATGCAGTATTATTTGTCTGACTTACTTTAATTTGTGAGAATAGGCTATAATTTAGTAGGATATTTATGATAATGTGATTGATAATCAATTGTTTGAAAATTATTTTACTTAAAAAATTTACCTTAGAATCTCTTGGTATTATTTAGTAATCTTATGTTGTTAGGTTAGGTTGATCAAGACTGTTGTAGAGAAAGTAGAAAAATGATTTTCACTTTCGTCAATTTAAACTTTAATTTTATTGAATCATAGCACACATCACTTTAACAAATAGTAGTACATCTCAAACTTGTTTAAATTAGCACCAATATTCAGATACAACCTAAGAACCTAAAAATTTAAGAACCTAAGAACCCTAAAAAACCAACTTATTGTTTATCTTGTTGGTTATTATTCCAGTGGTTATATTTGTCAAGAGCCGTATGCACAAGGACTGTGAGTTTATCAAAATCCAATGACTTGGCCTTGCTGGAAATACTTTTCTCAATCCCAATATTTCTAATAGCACCACCAAGAAGTTGAAATCCTCCAAAAAGATTGATAAGCCAAATGATAAGAAGAACAACAACCAATCCTGACACAACACCCCAAAATACTGGTCCAAAGTAAGCTGAAAGTGTCAAATCACCATTGGAAGAAACACCGAAAACAGGATTCTGATTCCCAGGGTAAGGATTTCCGTTATTGTAAACATAGCCATCTATTGAGTAAATTTCAAATATTTTATTTTAGATACTCAACTCAATCAATAAGATCCAAATGGAATGAAAACTTTAAGAAATTGAGACGTATGTTACTTACTGAATGCAGCAGGTTGAACGTAACCATTGGCTCCTGTATTTTGTCCAGGAGTTCCAGTATATCCACCATAGACACCGACAACAGGTCCAACAACTGGTTCCTGAGATTTTGATCCAATCAAATTATTATTTGAATCACCATCATTGATATTACTACTAACTGGACCACTACTAATAATTGGAGATGAAATTCTAGGTTCTGAACGACCACTATTCACAGGTCCTATATTAGCAGATAATCCACAATTAACAATTGATAGTACGAAGAGTAGTGTTAACTGTGGAGACATTTTTTTTTTTTTTTTGGATCTAATCAGACAGCTCTAATTTCTAGAAAGTGTAAAATGAAAATGAACTTTTTTATGATTTCTAATCCCTTTTAAATAGGGTTTAGACTCTTCATTTGAGTTAAAACATCCAAAAAAAGTGTCTGAAATAGAATCAATTTCATAAAAATTCCTTCCAGGTATCATGCTGAGTAAAAGTAAGTGAAAAGTATGTACCTTTAAGGACCAATTATCGTTACCTGTGCGTCTGAGTACTCTAACCCTCTTTTCCATTATAAAATTGAACCAGAAATTTTTACCTGTTTTTAGTTTTTACTAAGCTGATACTTGACAGTACTTTAGACCATTGAAATAGGTAAATTTAAAAAATCTAAACATCTGATGTATGTATTTTTAGAACATACCTTTTGTCATATTCATATATTTTATTTTTTCAGGTGAGAGGATTAGTGGACCGGAAACTAAATACTTTTGAAACCAAGACAATTATTGTTGCAGGTGGCTTCAGTATTTCGTTTGCTTTTGGTTAGTATAAGCCTCTTGAATTCTACACAGTGAGATGAATTAAGTAACCTAATTCAGTACTAGATTTTAATCAGTTGAATTTTAAAATTTATTTATTAATATATTTTAAATATAGATTCCAGAACAGATTCTTGGATATTGTTGATAAACTGGTCATTAGTTCTAAAATTTGGATGAAAACTTGTAATTCCGGTTTGATTTCTAAATATTTCTGGAGCATTCCATCCATAATAACGTATTAATTGGTAGAGTGGTCTTGCCAAAGTAAGTAATGCCAAACTTAGTAAAATAAATATACGAAATGTGAATGAATAGAATCGAAGACATGGAACAATTGATTCAGATGTAAATAGAACAAGTCCTGGATGATCTTGTTCGTGTGGACTTGGAACAGATATCACTGGATGTCCATTAATTACACCGACCATTTCTCAATATCTAATTAGTAATTTAAAAATACAAAGTAATTCCATCTCAATTTATATTAATTTAACTCAAACAATATGTAATCATACCTTGACTTTAGTCCAATAATGTCAAGAATACTTTGATCTTCAGGTAGACTTCGTCTCTGAACGTGATGAACAGGTAGGTAGTAATTGGGGATTTGGAGAAATGTGAATAACACCGAACTTGCTAAGAGTACTGAAATTATTGCTGCTAAATAATATACTTCTCGGATACCAACGGAACTTCCAAGAAATGTACTAGAAAGTTGTAAGTTGAAAAACAAAAATTTCAGTTACTTAATCAATGTTTTAGAAATTTTATCAGTTTTTTATTGATTTTTGATTTTTTTTTTTTTTTTTTTTGATTAATTATTGCTTACGCGAATCCAGAATAACCAGCGACTGCAGCTGCTTGATGGATTTCTGGAATTTGTGCTTCAATTACTTCCAAGAAAATCCCAACAAGAAGAGAAAGAAAAAGAAAATGTCTTGACCTGATTGTCGTAGGTACAAGTACCATCACAAAATTCAATAGTTAATGGTTTCTTGGTCACACTTACCCAAATTTATAAACCACAGATAGGTTAGAACCAATCAGAATGAACTTGTTCGATTGACAACCAGTTGGATGTGAAGTTAAGGACTCAAGAGTATTCTTTTGTTAGAATAATTCCAAAAATAAATACAAAAAACCAATTAACGGTATGGTTACACGTCACACGACCAAGACGAAAATGGATAGTTATATTGATAATCACATGTGACCTACACGAAATAATATTTTTTGAATTTCATTTTTAGAAATTAATATTTATTCATATACGTATTTTTTAAAAGATATTTTAAAACAAGTAATTCAACAATTGGTTGTTGTGTAACAAGAAATTAACTATGAAATTATCATTCATGAGAGTTTCTTGATTCAGATGTCTTGTTATAATAATATGGATTACTTAAGAGTAAAACGAAGAGCTAATTGAATCAATTTGTTTGATTATTTGAAGACCTTGTTGAGAATCAACAAAATTTTCTAAATTTCGTTTCTTACGCAGAGGCGCAAAGGAACTATACAAAATTGGAGAAGTGATAGAGGTGAGAAAGAGGTCAATGAAGAGTGCCACTACAATTATCCATACTAGAAATCCCATGGCGTAAAAAATGGATTCCAATCCAAATTTATTGTCAATTCCATCACTGAAAATTAATTTAAAGATTATTAAAAATGATATTTGAAAATTCAAATATCTAATTGGTTGAATTTAAAAATTCAAATCTGATTGGTTAAGTTTGAAAATTCAAATCTGATTGGTTAAGTTTGAAAATTCAAATATCTAATTGGTCGAATTTGAAAATTCAAATATCTAATTGGTTGAATTTGAAATTTCAAAGATCTAATTGGTTAAATTTGAAAATTCAAATCTGATTGGTTAAATTTGAAAATTTAAATTTGATTGGTTGAATTTGAAAATTCAAATCTGATTATCTGAGTTTGAAAATTTAAATCTGATTGGTTGAATTTGAAAATTCAAATATCTGATTGGTTGAATTTGAAAATTCAAATCTGATTAGCTGAATTGAGACGCATGCTTATTGAATTGAAATATTTGGTAGAAAAAATTTAATGATTAGCTTTTTATAAACACTTTGATTTTTCTCAAATTACTTTTGATTAAAAATCTGTTAAAATCTAATAAGTGATTAATTACCTGATTCCTTCAAAAATAAGATGTTCATCAGCCGCATCGTACCTATCCATTGACTTTTAAGGTAAGAAAAAAAAACTTTAACAATTGATTTTTAACAAAAACTTTAACAATTGGAGTAGATTTCGATGTATAATTTGTTAAATTCAATAATAGATTTAATTATTGGTTAACTCGTATCTTAAACAAAAGAATCTATCTTCTTTGAAGTTGAAAACTAAAGTGAAATTCCTCATTTTTAAATTTATTTTCATAAATAAAAATAAAATGAGGTTTTCCTAAAATTGAAACAACAACGGTTCTTTTATCTTACAGTTTTACCTTTCCTTTTATTCAAAAACCTCTCAACTTATTTCTATTTTTAATATACAGAGTGATCTAACAAGAAATTGAATTTCGCGCTCTTTTTTTTTTTTTAATAATGGGGTATTGTGAGACTATATGTCCATGATTATACAGAAATTCTACCAATTTCCCCTTAATATAATTAATCTAATGACATTACTTTGTGTAAATATCAATTAAAATCATTTATCAATAATTAATAAATTTAATAAAATTAGTGTCATTAAAATAATTATTTTTTTAAATAATAATTTGTTATAAAACTTTAGTCTTCTGTCTCATCTTGAGTAATTAGTTTGTGGTACTTGTCAATTCCTTCCAAGACATTTGATGTCAACCAATTGAAATTTTCTGAATTAATGAAAGATGGAAGGTAAGATCGAGAATCTTCAAAATCATCTTTAAAATATTTTCCAAGTTTAAATATTTTAAAAATTAAAAAAATAATTCCAGCTTTTACTACAAATACTACTGCAATTGCAATCACTGCAATAGTAATCCCTTCAAATCCCCAAGGGATTATTCCATGCCATGGATTTGGAACCTGGAAAAAAAATATATATAAAAAATTTTGTTTTAAGAAAACAAAATCACTATCTTGTAAAGTAAGCAAATCACTCTTAATCATTGATTTTGGAAAGATGAACAGGTAGCAGGTAGCAGGTAGCAGGTAGAAGGTAGCAGGTAGAAGGTAGCATGTAGCAGGTAGCAGGTAGCAGGTAGCAGGTAGCAGGTAGAAGGTAGCAGGTAGCAGGTAACAGGTAACAGGTAGCAGGTAGCTGAATAAAAAATTTTAATTTTACTTACCAAAAATCCTTCGAAACCTGTTTGGACACTAAATCCAGGATCCTTGTAATCGTAAGGTGAAACGGATTGTCCATAATTTGGAACTGAAGGATAAGGAGACGATGTTAGAGTATTTGGCAACAATGGATGTCCTTGTCTTTCTGAAAATTTCATACTAGATACACTTGGTTCATTGTATCTAGTATAAATCGTTGTATAAGGACCTGTTTGAATCATTTCATGTTTTTCAATATTTCCTGACATTGCAAATCCAAAATAAAATATTATATTGAAGTATTGATACTTCATTTTAAATAATAACTTCACTAATACTTCTTCCTAAACTCACAGGATTTAATAATTATGGACAAATTGTCTAATGTATAGTGGTTAGGGTTACTGATCCAGTGATATCTAACTCTAAATTATAAATGTAGTCTTTCTGAGTCCTTAGAGATAGGATTGTATTGGATGGTACTTGATTTGTAAGAAGATAGACAATGGTGACAATTTCATTCGAAGATTTCCTAAAAATACTTTTACTATACCTGGTCCAGTCTTATTTTATTAATAACTTTGACCTAGATAAGTACCGCTACTTACCATTCTAAATAAAGATTTAATTCGAAAATAGGAGAACAATGGTGGTATTCATATATACATAGAAATTTATAATAAATAATAGCTTCCATCGTCAAATCGTTCATTCTTTTATAATCTATTTATGGTTACTACCAGGTGAAAAAGGGAGATCAGAAATCAAGAAAGTTGAAACTACCTGTTGGGGTTCAGGTTCAATTGTTTGAAAATACCGTAAACCTCGGATAAGTTGAAAACGATGAACCGGAATATTTGGTTGGTGGTTGTCGAAGTTGGGCTTAATCGAGGTTAAGCANCGTCAAATCGTTCATTCTTTTATAATCTATTTATGGTTACTACCAGGTGAAAAAGGGAGATCAGAAATCAAGAAGTTGAAACTACCTGTTGGGGTTCAGGTTCAATTGTTTGAAAATACCGTAAACCTTGGATAAGTTGAAAACGATGAACCGGAATATTTGGTTGGTGGTTGTCGAAGTTGGGCTTAATCGAGGTTAAGCANTATACATAGAAATTTATAATAAATAATAGCTTCCATCGTCAAATCGTTCATTCTTTTATAATCTATTTATGGTTACTACCAGGTGAAAAAGGGAGATCAGAAATCAAGAAGTTGAAACTACCTGTTGGGGTTCAGGTTCAATTGTTTGAAAATACCGTAAACCTTGGATAAGTTGAAAACGATGAACCGGAATATTTGGTTGGTGGTTGTCGAAGTTGGGCTTAATCGAGGTTAAGCATGTGTGATTTATGTACTGGAACCGCAATAAGACATTTGTGGTAACCGAAAGTTCGGTTTTAATCGAGTTTGGCTTAACCGACTTCGAATTTAGGTGTGGTTTACTGTACAGTGTTGTAATTTAGAATGATAGAGAAGTTCAAGTTCTCTGTCTTTGAGTGTTTAATCAATTTTANTTACTGTACAGTGTTGTAATTTAGAATGATAGAGAAGTTCAAGTTCTCTGTCTTTGAGTGTTTAATCAATTTTACATTATTTTTACTTTAGTAAATGGAATTAGGATTAAAAAATACAAATTTTTTAAAATCATTCTCAAATTTTCCTAAAGGAGAATATGAATTGACCTCTTGTATGACACAAGAGTTGACCTATTTAACAACAATGAAAAATATAAGATTCATTGTTGATATCGGTTAACACTGGAAGCAACAAGAGAAAGAAAAAGCACAACAGTTATATCAAATTCTGTAAAATTATTATGCAATTTTGGATCGGAGTTACATAGGTTAATTNTTACTGTACAGTGTTGTAATTTAGAATGATAGAGAAGTTCAAGTTCTCTGTCTTTGAGTGTTTAATCAATTTTAACATTATTTTTACTTTAGTAAATGGAATTAGGATTAAAAAATACAAATTTTTTAAAATCATTCTTAAATTTTCCTAAAGGAGAATATGAATTGACCTCTTGTATGACACAAGAGTTGACTTATTTAACAACAATGAAAAATATAAGATTCATTGTTGATATCGGTTAACACTGGAAGCAACAAGAGAAAGAAAAAAGCACAACAGTTATATCAAATTCTGTAAAATTATTATGCAATTTTGGATCGGAGTTACATAGGTTAATTCNAAAAAGCACAACAGTTATATCAAATTCTGTAAAATTATTATGCAATTTTGGATCGGAGTTACATAGGTTAATTCTCATAATTTATCAATAATTAACAAATTCAACAATGAAATATTTTATTATTTTATTCATTTCAAACAAAATGAGTACGAAAAATAACAAAAATTCATAGTTATAAGCGTACCCACGCCACTCTATCGGTTTGAAATTCCCTCTTCTTGGAANGAAAAATAACAAAAATTCATAGTTATAAGCGTACCCACGCCACTCTATCGGTTTGAAATTCCCTCTTCTTGGAAAATTATTTGACACCAAGTTAAACTGTATGAGAAAGCATAAAGTAAGCGTATGCAATTAAGTTTTTATGAAACTATTGGACTGAAATTCGCATTATCCTTCAACAATTGATCATATTAACAACAATNGCAATTAAGTTTTTATGAAACTATTGGACTGAAATTCGCATTATCCTTCAACAATTGATCATATTAACAACAATGAAAAGCATATTATTCAGATGTTGATTAAAACCAAAATTTAAAATTTATTTTATTATTTTAAATTTTTTCTCTAAGGTGTCGGTAGTCTTGAAGTCTTTTGTACAAGTAGTATCAAAATTTTCTAAATTTGAAACTTTCCCTTTGGTTACCTTTAAAAATTAATTTTTTTTTTTTTTATTTTTTTTTTTTGAAAATTTTAGGATATTTTCAAAATAATTTTCTTTAATATCATTTCTCATAAGATCACAAATAAAAATAATAAATATTCTTAACAATCATAAATCCTTATATTATTCCAACAATACCATTGTCACTTTTTTTGAAAATTTAATATGAATATTCTTAAGTAGTTAAATGAGGGTTAATTATATAATTTTTTTGTTGATTTTTTCTTCTGATATTTCATTAAATTTTTCAATAGCATCAATCACATTGGCGGATAGATTCATAAATGATTCCATATTCCACTGATCACCGAATATTGACCGAATTTCAGCTTCTTCATCACTTTTTGTGAGCCATGGTAACACTTTTTTTACTCCACAGAGCCAACCCAAAAGCCCAATTATAGCAATCACGATAATAGCAAAAACAATAATCCCTGCGATGACTATGATAACACCTTCAATACCCCATGGAAGGAGTCCATACCATGAATTTGGTACCTGGAATCACAAAATTTCAATTTTAGTATAAAAAAACAACAACAAAAAAAAAAACAAAAAAATGGCTCTATGATCTATAAAATTATGAAAAGTTTTGACAAAATTTTCCCAAAAATTCTATAGTACACATATAGGGTTAAGTAAGCTTAATCTTACCAAGAGTCCTTCGAATCCTGTTTGTGTCTGGAATCCTGGATCAGGATATCCATATGGTGGAGGTTGATTTGAAGGACCGTAAGGCGCAGGACCGTAAGGCGCAGGACCGTATGGACTAGGATTATATCCTCCAGCAGAATTATATTCTTGAGAACCATCACCACCACCATAATACCCTCCTGATGGTGGTGGTGGTGGTAAACCACCACCGTATCCACCACCTCCAAACTGTCCTATTGGTGGAAAAAAATTTCCAAATCTTTCACTCACAGGAGGTTCTATTGGATGTACTGATGATTCTTGAACTAAAGGAACTTGTCCAAGTTCAGAAGGATTCATTGGTTCAATTATTGGATTATTATTATGTTGATAGTACGGATATGTATTATATCGATTATTATCCGTAGCATAATCAACAACAGTCTCACCATAACTACTACTAGCAGCTAATACTTCTAATAAAAGTATCAATTTCAACATTTTCTTTAAAAAATATTGAAATTGAGTAGTAATTGACATTTATATAAGAGTACTACCGAGTCTGTCGATGAGTTAGTGATTATAGGAATGAAGTCCTTCAAGTCACAATTGTACCCTTTATATACTGATTTACCAGTAGTGGTGGTACTACTGGTACTGGTACCAGTACCAGTTGGTATTGGTCAACATTCAACATAATATAGATCCTCATAAGAACATAACTTTCATTTCAAATGTCTATCATACTACATTTATAAACTGACAAAAATTTTCTGGATCCTCAAATTTCGGGTCGATGTACATAATTTAAGGGAATATAAAATCAAAATTTATTGAAAATTATAGTTATATTTGAAGAAAGTACCGCTAGTACTGGCGCCGTTGTTGTATTTCAAGTGAGTTGGATATAATCCTATTGGATAAAATCCCGTTCTACATCCACCCACCCACCTCCAATGAAAAGTTTCTCATGTCATACTGGAATTCCTTTTGTCAAGTATACACACACAATTTCCGTTGTATCAAACTAACGGATTTGGAGTATGATCCAGTATACTAAAGTCTTAGTAGCTAATTTTACTTCCCGTCAATACCTTATCAGTATCTGTAAGGTAAAATTGACAGGTGAATGCTAAGGTTTCTTGTTAATTATGAAAAAAAAAAACAAAAAAAAACTTCCCAAGGCCTTCTTTACACAATTTGACGTTGGAGTCTCATATTTCTAGACTAATATGTCTAGATCCTTAATTTTCAAATTAGAAGATAATTATGATAAAAAGTATGAACTTTTTGAACCATAGCGTAAGTTGAAGTGAAGATATTCTTCTTGGATTCCCTTGGTTTTTCATTTCAAGAAAATTTTTGTCGACATTTTGAATCATTATTTCCCATCAAGTACATAGTAGTATCGGTATCTAAATCGAATTTTTATAAAATTATTAAAAATGAAGTTATCAATTTGTCAATTTTTTATCTATTTTGGACTCACATTGTCAGGAAATATATCAGGAAATCATGACGTTGGTAGTAATTCAGGTATCAGGAATATATCAGGAAATCATGAAGTTAGTAGTACTTCAGGTATCAGGAATATAACGAGTTCAACAAAACGTGGTCCACCGCCATCACTTTTTGGATTGTCATCATCAGTTAGTAGTAGTAGTAGTATGAGTAACCAGACTCAAAATCAAGTACCATTTTATAAATTCAAGGGTTCTATGATGTCAAAGAAGAGTTTGGATACAGAGTCTGAAAAAATTCAGGTAAATTTATATAATTAAAATTATAATTATAATTTTTGAGTATTTATATCATTTGCTTACCAATTTTTTAAAATTATTTTTCTATTTATAAAATACACAGTTGCCAAGTCCATGGTATGGACCTGTTCCTTGGAGAGTTGGTCAAATTGGTTTAGCATTTCTTGGACTTGGTTTAGTATTTGGATTAAAAATGTTTGTAATTTGGTTTACACCATTTCTTGCTTCAGCACCAATCAAAGCAATTCAATCAGCTATTGCTGAAGAAACTTCAAGACAACTTATACAAGACGTTGTCATGAAAGGAGTCACCACACTTCAGAAACTCTATGGATGAAACATCCTGAAACTCAACCATTGGCAACAATGTGATGAAACCTTTTTACAAAAACTTTAGAATAATATCACCTAATAATTATAATAATAGTAAATAGTATTAAAAAATTGACTAAAATAGTAAAATTAAGTTAAGAATGATTAATCTAAAGCTTTATACAACTAAAAATGGCTTTTTTTTAAACTTAATTATTGTAAAAAAAAGCTTATAATTTTAGAAGTAGTATTCTCTACACTACTCTTTAATAAAACGATACATTGTGATTAATATTGATCTTCTGGAGTTTGATTTGATTTGACTTGATTGATTGTGTGTGAATTGATTGATTATATTCGGAGGAGAGGTCAACAATGTCTTCTCTCTCACATTGTTGTTGAAATACAAAGTGTCCTTAAGGTATCCTCTCCAGTCTCATCCTTAACTCTTCCGTAGTCTCTTAGAACATTTTCATTAAGAAAATGACTACTATTGTTCTCATTTCATTGTTGAGTTTTGTAATTAATTTAGTAAATGGTTCTCAACTAAATGAATTTAGTTCAACAGAACCGATAGAACTAAACTATATCACTAATAGTGACTTATTAAATAATCATAGTAACGATAGTGATAAACTATTATTATTGGCTCTTGTATCAGAACAAAGTTATCCATCTTTGTTAGAAACTTCAACTCCTTCAAGTATCCCATGGGTGACACTAAGAAAGAAAAACAAATCATCAATTGTGATTCAAAATTTAAATTTTGATACTTTAATATCTAGTCCTTACCATCGAAACCATTATTCATCAGTATTACCTACAGAAAAATCAAATTCAAAAATAGTTGGTAGAGTTTTAAATTTAAAAAATTTTAATTATTTATCTCTAATCAACAATACGAAAGTATCAGAAGGAACAGAAGACATTGTTGAAAAATATGATGAAGATGAAGATGAATCAGGAATAGATTTGATTCAAGATCGTGAGGATGATGATGAACTTGATGATGAAGAGTCTGATGAAATGATCAAAAATTCTGGAAATAATAGTGAAGAATCTGAAATTTTGATAAATTCAAAAAATCCTTTAAATTTTTTAAATTTATTAGGAACAGATTTTCAACCAGCACGATTAGTAAATATATTTTTTGGATTAATTATAATGATGGGAATGATGATTTTTCAAGGATATGCCATGTGGGTCTTTGGAATTGCTTTTTTACCTGGAACTAGGTCATTTGACATTGGTTGGAATCTTGACTACGACAGACTCATAGAACTGATCAACGAATCTATTGAATTTATCGAAAGTATCTATTAAATTATTTGTTTACTCGTTCAAGGTCATGTCATTTGTTTACAACAAAAAAAAACTAAAAAAAAAGAAGAAAGTTGTAAAGGGATATAAACTTTGTAAATATCCTTTCACACCTTTCATCGACAAGAAGAAAAAAGTGATACTTTTCGTGCTTTCTCCAGTTCTCATGTTACAAATTGCGATATATTATTAATAATTTCGATGAAATGAATACTTTATATAATATATACAATATATATATATATATATATTTATCATTAATATATNTTTACAGAAATTAATCCTTCCTTGTCGAAAATTATTGATAAATCATCCCACATTTTTCAATTAATTTCAATTTTAGAAATTGAAATTATTAAGATACATTCCTAGAAATTGAAATTGAAATTATTAGAAATTTACTACAACTCAGCAATAAATTGTAAAAGCTTTTAATTATCTATGTACTCATTTAAGTTTCTATAAATTAACAGTTCTATCGGCTTAATTGATATTATGTATCGATAGCTTAAAGAGTAAATAGAACGGAAATTGTTTGGGCAGAAAAGTACCGAAATAAACATAATACATGTATTGAAAAGAAATTTTTATTTATGAAATTTATACTTGAATATCCCGTTATCGGTTCATAAAATCCTCCTACCTCAACGTTTACCTGACCAAAAAAAAAAAAAAAAAAAAAAAAAAATCCCTGTATTTTATTCTTATTAAAATTTAGTCTACTTTACATCAATTCCAAGATCCAACCTTATCCCCCTTCATATCCCTTATGTATCCATTTACACAAGAAAATATTATATTTTCAACATAAATCTCAAACACATTTTAGATTCTATACTTATCATTTCCTATCAGTACTTTGACTCACTCAGAAGTCGTCTCATAAATCAGAAAATAATGAAATATCCAACTACTTTTGTCATACTTGTCCTACTCATTATTTCTATTCTGGAAGTAAATTCTACAAAACTTTCATTAAAATCGAGACTTTTGGGAAGTGATCGTAGAAATGATGATGGTTCAAAATTGATTAAATTTATACGAAATACTACTAACGTGGATTCTGAAGATGAAGATGAAGATGAAGGTATCAGCAAAGGGTCAGAGGTTAATTCCAGTGATTTTCCAGTAAATATTTCTGATATTTTTGTCAATGTGTCCATGTCCAAGTTCGACGCCGTTTTTGATGATAAAGAGACTGACATAAGGAATACACTTCTTCAACCAAGACCTAGGTTAACATTCTACGGTGAGAACAAACAAAAATTATTATTATTATTATTATTATTATTATTATTATTGTGATAATTAATAACTTTTTTGTTTTACTTACTTTTACAGAACAATTACAAAATATTATACAACAGTTTCTCAACTTCATTGGTGTCACAGATTCATTAGAATCTGATGTCACAACAGATAGAAAACAAAAAGGGATGAAGGATGTACATAATATGGATGATAACACCGTTGTTGATCTCCAACCAATTAACTACCGAGATGAACTCCAAACAACAGTCGGTGCTCTACTGGGGAAAGCACATTGTTTAAAGAAAATTGCATGTAGGACTGGAAAATATCTTAAAATGATCAAAGGAAAAGAAATAATTATTCTGTAAGTATTCATAATTTAACACTTTTAAAGATAATATTGGCAATTGCCAAATTTCGGGTCAATAATATATCGAAATCTTTGGCATTCGGCAAGGGGCGTGACTAAGTTTTACTGCGCTGAAAGATGAGCTCAGATGTTGATTTTGCATCTTAAATTAATTTAATAAGTAATAATACAGTGAGATCTATCAAGAAATTAAAGTTCGAGCGCTTTCTCTTATTAAAGGTATAATCAATTAGATACCTATAAAAATAAAACGCACATGACATCCAATTTCTTCCTAGATCTCATTGTAATACATAGTTTTTAGTTTTTCATAATTTTTTTTTTTCCAAATTTTTATAGTCTGATGGAAAATTTTTCACCAGAAAAATGGATTGAAAGCATTCAATTGATCAAGAACTCTGCAATTCATAATCATGGTGACAACTGTGATTATAAATGTTTTGAAAATTAAAAATTTTGAAGTATTGAAGTATTGATATAGAATCTTTTCTTATTTAGTAAATACCTAGTTTACTTTAAATTAGTTTTTTTTTAAACTTTTTTTTTTTTTTTTTTTTTTTTTCTAAATTATTAGACTTAATTTCTTTAGATTTAGAACCTTATTCTGGAACTTTAGAAATCACTTCATACAAGTCCGTTCTTTTTTGTTTCATCAGTGGAATATTTTCTCGAACTTCTTTCATATAAGACAAATCTGAAATTTTAAGAAGAAATTAAGTCTAAAAATGTTCAATTCTGTATAAAAGTCATGAGTTAAATTAACTCAAAATTTTTACCTATATTTGCATATGAAATTTTTTCCGTATGATCAGCTTCAACCAAAATTTTTCCCCAAGGATCCTATTTAAAATTTAAAAGATTTAAATAATTCCAGTGAATTAATAACATTACAACAGATTATTATAATATGTTACTAAAAGTTAAACAGTAATGTAATAATAATAATAATAATAATAATAAGTATTTAGAAGAGTAAACTTACAACTGCCANAGCAGATTATTATAATATGTTACAAAGTTAAACAGTAATGTAATAATAATAATAATAATAATAATAAGTATTTAGAAGAGTAAACTTACAACTGCCATCGAATGACCCCAGGCTACATAACTTGCAGTTTCATCTCTTGCAGGTGCAACAGTGGCAACATAAATCTGTATATATCAGTAAAAGTATAAGAATGAGTTTGATTAATTACAAAATCACATCATTTAGTAAAAAATTTAAATTTTTATAATAATACCTGATTATCAACTGCACGAGCTTGTTGGAGTATCTGCCAATGAGCTGGACCAGTTGTCATATTAAAGGCTCCAGGATAAATTAGTAAATCACAACCTTGAGTTCGATATAATTGAGCCATTTCTGCAAATCGAAGATCGTAGCATATTCCAATCCCAATATTACAGAATGGTGTTTTGATTACAGTTAGTTCAGAACCACGAGATAATATTTTTGATTCTTGAAATGTAATTTTCCCTGGGATGTCGATATCAAAGAGATGAATTTTTCTATGACGTCCTAAAAGTTCTCCCATTGGATTCCAAATTGTACAGGTATTGTAAATACATCCATCATCGTCTTCACTTAATTCAGGTATTGATCCTCCAATTAAATAAATATTATTTTCTTTTGCTAATTTTGATAGAGTTTCACAACTTGGTCCATTTGGAATCTTTTCAGCATATTCTTTAAAATAGTCTAGAAGATAAGAAATATTTGAATTTAAAAATATATATTATCCTAAAGTTCAAGTTAAGTGAGGTAAAAAATAATAATAGTTTTTTTTTTTTTTAATTTACTAATTCCATAAGGTGAATTGAAGCACTCAGGAAGTGCAATTATTTTTGCTCCATTTGAAGCTGCTTCTGTGACCATTTTACTACATCTTAGAAGATTTTCAGATTTATTTGAACTCACACTGAGCTGAATGAGAGCAAGTCGGAAGACTAAAATCAAATAATATAAGTTAGTCTTATATGACGGTGACGGATGACTGTTTGAACCATTTTTTCTAATCATACTACTAAATTGACTTACTTGACATTTTTCAAACAGAATCAAAGAGTAACCTTAGTCCAATTTCAATCCTTCCAAGTAATTCCGCTAGAATCAACTCGAGCGTCCAACCTCCAGTGTGTATACCTGCTGCTCCTCAAACTGTTGACTGACACTGACACTGACACTACTGATTAGGTAATTACTGTCCAATCTTCTTTAGATGTCAGAGACAGAGTGAGTGTTTGATTCAAAAGTTGTGAAATTACCGGCTTCTCTCTGAAGTTAAAATACAGTACATAGTTACATTAGTACTTTATGAGAAAAAATACATATTCAATACAGGGTGGGCTATACAGGGTGGGTCGTGAGTGGGACAGTGTCCCTACACAGCTGATGAAGAAATTCGTTTTTTAAATATCAGAAACAAGAAATCATAATGAAAAACAAGGTCAAATGTCACCCGATTTCTCCAGCTGACTCAGTTTCACATATTTTAGAATAATAATAATTTTAGAAGTTCATTGACTTTAGCTTTGTCATGAACGCTCATAAAGTAGGTAGCATGATTCATGAGTTTGCGCAATGTTGCTTACTAAGGAAAAAACCTGAAATCTTTTCTTACCAACAACACCTTGGGTTTGCGAGTTGCGGTTAAGTTTTGCTCATTTTATCTCATTTTCTTAATTATTTCTATGGTAACCAGACGATGTTTGATGAAATTATAAAACTTAGAATTTTCCAGGGTGATTTNGCATTTTCCAGGGTGATTTTAGGTTGTTTGTTGTCGCTTCGCTGTATAAAGCGAAGTGACAACAAACAACCTAAAATCACCCTGGCATTTTCTTAGGGTCCATGGAGAATGAGACTCTTTTGTAGTCCCAGAAATTTACAATAATTGATGAGGATTAGTTAACCTTTAAATCATAAAAATATTCAATAACTAATTAAGTCCAACANAGAAATTTACAATAATTGATGAGGATTAGTTAACCTTTAAATCCTAAAAATATTCAATAACTAATTAAGTCCAACAAGCTAAGGATAATCTCACCTACAAGAATGAAGTAAGCAGTCACCACATCATAGATTCCAATATTTATCCCGGTTTGTTGATCTGTACAGTGGGCTTTTTGAGTTTCCGACCTCGGAGTAAGGTTACGTGGATAGCTTTTCGTCCTACTGGCATATGATGTTTTGGTTTCTTGACAAGATGGTTCTTCTCCATGGAACAAAGGGCGAAGGTCATAAGAAGAGAGGTTACACAATCCAACATCGATTCTTTCCAGGATTGGTTAGAAATGGTTTGTCCTTCAAACAGAATTTCTTCATCGTCAGAATTCATCTTCCTATCAAATTGTCAGAGAACGTTTACAAATTAACCAATCCAGTATTCAAAATTCTAACTGAATCAAACGCTTTAACAATGAGTGAGGACAACGACGACGAAGTCATTTCAGTGACACAACACTGCCTTACTCCAAGAGTTCTCTATGCTACCGTACACCCCCAGTTATGTTTCTAAGTTAGAATTTCCACTAATTTTGGACCTTAATTATAATAAAATATTTAATTTTACACCTCTTTGCTACTCGCTTTTCTCGAACGCAAAACAGTTACCAAATAATCTTCCTAGTGAGGTGAGTTACATCACGATAGCATTAAAAAATTTTAGTGAAATTCAATCGGTCGTAATTCTCTATTTTTAAACTGAAACAAAATTCGTTGTTTTAGAAGCTGGAGTTCATCGGGTTTGTTCTGCTCTCTCTGAAGTAACGTGTACATTGTACAACAATAATTTATTGTACTGAATCATAATTAGTTTTTAAATACACGAATCTACTCTACCGTATTTATTCACNTACAACAATAATTTATTGTACTGAATCATAATTAGTTTTTAAATACACGAATCTACTCTACCGTATTTATTCACCAAATACGATTATTTTTTTTTTCAAATAGCGGTAACCATATTGGACGTCTTGGTTGACCATTAGACGTATCGAAGTTAGCATGTTTTTCTTTCTCATTGAATGGAATGAAACTTTACACAATGCTAGTCATTTACGGACTGAGTAATGTTCATATGGGAATCAACTAATTTATACATTATTGACCGCTAGGGGTCATCAAACTTAACATGTGATTTTCATGAAACTTGCTCCAATTGGGCTAAAACTTCGTCCTGAGATTGACATTGGACAAGTTGAGGGTGCAATGGTCATGGGGTTTGTGGACAACAGAGAAGCTCCAGTAGGATGGAACCACTGGGGAATTGTTAACAATGAATACATGGGTCTTATAAATAATTTATAGAAAAGTGTCAAAAATTTAAATTTATAAGAATTAATTTTTATAGGATTACAAGCCTCCGATGACAAAAGATATTCCAGAAGACCTTAGGATAACATTTTAAAAAAATGCACCAAATCCATATGGAGTCTTGCGATCAAAAGGTATTTAAACATAAAATTATTAAACTTTCAAATCATTTGTTTTAGTGGTTAGTAATTTGTTACTTTTAAATATGAAGCTACTGGAGAACCACCACTGTGTATGTCTGTCAATGTTATGTTTGCTATGAGAAATGCTATTAATTCAGCAAGAAAGGATGCAGGGATAACCGAATTCTACCAAATGGGTATATAATTAATTAAATTCATTCTCCAATTTCATTTTGAAGAATTAATTTAATTAATTCTAGACGGTCCTATTACTCCGGAGGATATACTTCGCTATTCAGGAACGAAAATCTCACAATTTTCATTTTAATTTAGAGTTGGGTGTAGAGATACTTTTGTATAGGGGTTTTAAGGTATGTCGAAAAAATTTCTAAAAGCTAAATCGTACTATGTTTCTGCATATTCAAGCTTATTCATTTGCCTCAATTTAACCTCAGTGCTGTATCTTTAGATTGTTTTTGCAGTATTTAAATATCTAAAGTTTGATTTGTTCATACTATGGAACCTTGATTTGGACAGCTTAAATTAAATCACACTGAACTGTTAAGCCCATCATAGCGGTCAAAAAATCATTATACAATTCAGCCGGAATCTTGAAATTTGGACAGTACAAGGCAGAAATTGTGTGGAATTTTTTGAGCAAGTGAGAATTATAATTTCTTTCGGCAACAAAGATTTCAATTCCTTGAGTAGTTACCTGTAACCAAAATAGGATTTGTATTAGTGAGAAATCAATGAATTCAAACAATATAAATATGTTGACTTCTCTACCTGAGTTCCATTAACCCATAGTTCTTCCAAATTTACAAGGAACATAATATGATCCAGGAGAACCTCGTCACCAATATGAGTAAAGGATAAGTTCAGAAATTTCAATGCTGAAAAAAATAAATAATAATAATAATAAATCTAGGGAATAAAGCAACGAAGTTAGATAAATTCTCTTACATGTCAAATTAGATAAATTGGCACCGACACTTTGAAGATGATAGAAGCATTGATCATCGACATCTGAGTAAGTAATATCCAATTCCTCTAGAGTCTTCAGTGGAACAATCTGTCTGAGCATGTAGATTACACTCGTTCGGTAGATATCATTCAATCTCAAACCCATTCCAACTATTTGAAGATACTTAAGGTCACTGAAACATGGATTATGGAAATTGTTGATCATGAAACCTTTATCGAGAGTGATATGAAGCAATTTGAGTTTGTATGTAGCATGTGCGTCATAGAGACGAGTCCAATACATAGCATTAACAGGAACATGATGCTGATAAATTCGGAGGTCTGTCAATGATGCAATTTTTCCAAAACAACATTCTCTCTGTCGGATTTCAAACATACAACAATCGTCCAAAATTAGTTGTTTGAGACAAGTCAAAGTCTCAATTCCTTCAAAACTTTCCCAAGCAAATTTTAAGTTGATCAACTGAAGTGCTTCCAAATTCTTCTGGGTGCGAAGAAATCTTCCAAGGTCCTTACTAGGATTCCCAAATATGACAAATCCGAGACAGAGGGTGAAGAGATTCAATTTAGATAAGATCTTGTAGGTTGGAGATTCCACGAGACATTTCCCGACCAATGAGAGATGACGAAGGGTGGACATATTTTGTTCAACAATACGCATGAGTCGAGACATATTACGAATACCCGACATCGAATGGAGGTTCAACTTTACTAATAATTTCATGTAAGACAACAACCCATCAACAGTGTTAACAGTTAGGACGGTAGCAGTAGTTCGTTGGTCGACGATTGTTAACTCTAAAAAGATAAGGACGTAATGTATTAGTGGAAGCAAAATGAGTTTAGATGACACCAAAGTTAATAATTACCTTTCAAATTCTTGATCCGATCAAGGAAATGAGGCAAAAAATTGCACCATTTGATAATTTCCATGCCGACAGTAAAAAAATTTGGACAATTGATAATTTTTAGTTCTTCTAGTCCATTGCAAAAAGTTACGATCTCAACCAATCGGCCAAGGCCACAAACAACATTTTCGAAACTCAAGGACTTAAGACTCGAAACGCATTGCTTTTCACGAAAAGAACCCGCACATCGAAAAAACGATTTTTCTAGGTCCATGTCTGAAAAAGCAATTTTCGGCCACCTGAATAGGAAGTACAAGAAAAAAGATAGAAAAATTTATTCACAAACACAACTTATCTCATTGGTACCTATAAGTTCGAAACCGAACCCCCACGTAAATTAACTTATTTTATGCAATAATAAACCTTAAAAAGGTCCTCAAATAAAGTATACATTAC
>NIPM01000011.1:1269970-1436351 GCA_002738285.1 Holacanthella duospinosa | reverse complement strand
GGACGGTGGAAATAATTTGGGTCCACGTATGCTACTAGAGTTTGGATGTTTCATTGATGAAAATAAATTTTGGCGTCTTGTAGTGGGAGGTGTGTGACCGAATTCAACTGTACAGAATGAGAAAACATAAGTTCTGGGTTCATAGATGACTGTGCTGTAGGAAGTACCTTAAGTCTTCGAGATGTGGCAACATCACAGACTTAGGTCAAATGGCTGGTGAGTTACTTAGGTTCTTAGGTTTGTTGTGGAGAATGCGAATTCTTAGGTTCATAGGCTATATGCAGACTTAGCTCAATGGACGCTGAGTTACTTAGGTTCTTAGGTCCGTGGACGGTGGACCTTGCGACAGGTTTAAACATGTTTGAACTTAATACTTAGGGTCTTCCATCCCAACTTAGGGTCTTAGGGTGAAAGGGTCTCAGAGCCAAAGGGTCTCAGGGCGAAAGGGTCTTAGGGCGAAAGCGTCTTACGGCGAAAGAGACTTAGGGTCTTAGGGCGTACAAAAATAGATTTTGGCGGCCATTTGTACGCGAAATCACCCTCGAACATACTACTNCTTAGGGTCTTAGGGCGTACAAAAATAGATTTTGGCGGCCATTTGTACGCGAAATCACCCTCGAACATACTACTGAGGTATTAAATTATTATCATCCACAGGAAAACCGTTGGTTGTAATTTCATATTTGTGGGAATTATTTTTTGAAATGTAGTCCATTTGAATGAATTTAAATCTACTAAATGTTATTCCTACTAGTAGAACTCTTGTTGGAATTGAATAGACGGTTGGAAAATTGGTCTTGTTGTTAACTGGCCTCAAAAAAAAAACTTATAGTGACGAAAATAAAAATAAGAGATGCCATTTATTTGCAAATGTGATCCATTGGAAGAGTTGAGAGAGGAAAGGGAAGTCGAGGCTTCTGATTGGATGTGAAGAGCAGGAGAAGACGCTGGGTTTAAAATGGTTAAGGATAGCGTTTGATATTAAGAAGGCTTGTTCTGTTGAGTTGCCATTCTCTGGTTCGCAGTTCTCATGATCCCAATAATTGCTCTTTAGTTAAACTTAATGGCACACAAGGAGATCAATTCTCTTTCGCAGAAGAGGATTCAGTCTTCTTTCCAGCACCACCAAGCGCTTTATTAAATATATCCAGAAGACTTCCTAGCATTTTCAAACAACTCATACTTCAAGTTAGGAACAACTTTTTTTTGGATTCTCTCCAATATTTTTAACGACTCATGCAATTAACATCAAACTCATAAGACGCTGCCAAATTAGATGAGTCCAATAAACTCGGTTGAAACGTGGAACTTTAACAAGTAGAAGACAGACTCAATAAGATTTTCTCCAAGTTTCAGAAGACTTTTTTGTTTTCCAAAAGTGAGAATGAATCTAGAAAAATTAAAATTTGCCTTGACCCTTCTCTGTGTCCAAGTCCTCATCATTGTGGTTTTCATCCAGTTTGTAAGCTATGATTCGGAAGCAAGTGCAAAAGGACTTAGCTCAGTTAGTTCGCACCGTGGCGGAAATGACAATAAGGCAAATAGTATCACTCGCTTTGATTCACGTAAGAAAAAATACTTTTCAGCAGCAGCGCAGCGCTGAAATAATTCCAAGTCTAACTACTGGATTTTGGTGAATACACAAAAATGAATGTAACAAAATCTTTCTTATTTTTTTTCAGTTTTCCAAGATGTCCACGGTGAGTGTGAAGTACAGCGTGAACTCTACTGAAATCACCCATGGAGGAGAAGGGAAATTTTTGAGGCGACACAATAAAAAATTGGAAATTTTCGAATAAACGAATGGCTGAAGTAAGGCAGCGGATCTTGACGCCTACCGCCCAGCAAAAAACCCCATGCCTACCGCCCANTGGCTGAAGTAAGGCAGCGGATCTTGACGCCTACCGCCCAGCAAAAAACCCCATGCCTACCGCCCATGCCTACCGCCCATGCCTACCGCCCAGCAAAAAATCCCATGCCTACCGCCCATGCCACCCGCCCAGCAAGAAATCAAAAAAAAAATTAAAACCAACAAAAAATATTTAAAAAAATATTAAACCAAAAAAAAAATAATAAAACCAACAAAAAATAAACCAAAAAAGGAACAATTAAAGGAAACGCACTCCTCGCGGAATTGGGTAAGTGGTACCTCAATCGATCGGAAATTTCATGCAGATTACGAATCTGGCATTCATTAGTGGCGGTCAAGTCAAATTTTGCAAACAATTTGCAAATTTGTGCAAAAAAATTTTTTATCTGCACTGTCTTACCCAAATATCCTCGTTAAATTGGGTAAGCTATACCTCAATCGATCAGAAATTTTACGTAGATTACAAACTGACATGGATTGATGACGGTCAAGTCTCATTTTGTGAAATTTTGAAAAGTTGTGCCAAAAGAAAATTTTTTTTTAAAGTGACTTACCGAAATGAGCAGGGAAAAAATTAGGTATTCCGAAGCAACTCAAATTATGATGAAGTATATTTTGTAGACTAATAATGGGGTCGCTGATCACAAATATAAAAAAAATTTTCACCGGAAGCGCATAGAAAAAAAAAGTTATGAATTATTCAAAATGGAACAAAAATAGAATTTAATATGCATTCGTTGTTAGGATTAGGATTCGTTAGGTTGTTAATCAATAAAATATTTCATCAGTATTTTGCAATTACGCGAAAGAAATGGCGGTGCGCAATCTTCGGCGCGCTTCGCGCGCCTCCGATAGCCGCGGGGAAATATGGTCTGAACTACCTGAACGCGATATCCGCTTCAGGTATGCAATCACGCTCAACTAACCCAATCACGATTGTGCATGTTACCGATCCGTGTTTGCGTGAAAACGAATTTTTTTTTGGCACAAATTTGCATAATACTTGCAAAGTTTGACTTGACCACCAACAATAGATGCCAGATTCGTAATCTACATTAAATTTCTGATCGATTGATGTATCACTTACCCAATTCCACGAGGATATTTAAATAAAACAATGCAAAAAAATTTTTTATGGGGCCATGGACTTCCCAAATGAT
Source organism: Holacanthella duospinosa (assembly GCA_002738285.1). Lineage (NCBI taxonomy): Eukaryota > Metazoa > Arthropoda > Collembola > Poduromorpha > Neanuridae > Holacanthella > Holacanthella duospinosa. The sequence goes on along the minus strand of NIPM01000011.1, from coordinate 1,433,321 downwards.
TGAAAACAGAAAGGAAAGAAGTTAAATAGACGATGTGCTGATAATATCAAAAGTTACGGGGCGGTAGGTATAGCATATATTGCTGGGCGGTAGGTATAGCATATATTGCTGGGCGGTAGGCATGGGATTTTGGCATAGGATTTTTTGCTGGGCGGTANGGGCGGTAGGTATAGCATATATTGCTGGGCGGTAGGCATGGGATTTTGGCATAGGATTTTTTGCTGGGCGGTAGACATGGGCGGTAGGCATGGGCGGTAGGCATGGGATTTTTTTGCTGGGCGGTAGGCGTGAAGACCCGCTGCCTTACTCCAACCTAAACGAATCAACAGAGGATTCAAAAAACTCCTCCTCCATGGACGGTTCCTAGAACGCTCACTGTAGATTTGGTTTCAGCATCCAAACTTATTTGATCGTTTAGTTAATTGAGCAGTTAATTTTTGATTGATTTAGTGATGATCTTCGTTGGTTTTGGGTTTCTGATGACGTTTCTCAGAAAATATGGTTACAGCGCCGTTGGGTATAACATGCTCATTGCAGCTATTGCCATCCAATGGTCAATTCTGTGTCGTGGAATTTTTCACCACGGGCTCAACACAATTCCAATTAACATTGAAAGGTGTGTTTTTAAAATCACGCCGATTTATTCATTTGTTTCATTTATTTTGAACTTTATATAAAAATTATGTACGCCTTCGATTGTAAAATCACTGAAATTTACCCTTTCGTCATTTATTTCAGCTTAATTAACGGTGACTTTGCAGCGGGAGCTGTTCTGATAAGTTTCGGAGCTCTTTTAGGGGTCACAAATCCACTCCACCTTGTGACCTTGTGTTTGATTGAAGTCTTTCTGTATGCACTCAACGAGTACATCGGAGCTACACTCTTCGGAGTATGACCAACCAAGATTTTTCATCCATTCTTCTGCTACTTCCGGATTTTATAAAATGAATGAGAATTTTGACGTTATTTTTAGGCAATTGACATTGGAGGATCAATGTGGATCCATACTTTCGGTGCCTACTTTGGCCTTGCTCTGAGTCTAACAATGCGTCGACAAAAGGATATAGATACAAAGAACGAAGGATCATCTTACAATTCTGATATTTTTGCAATGATTGGTAAGCCCGATAACCTTTTGGAATTACAATGGAAATGTCAATGTGACTTTTCAAGATTGCTCTAAGGAAATTTCTGATTAGTTTTTGGTTAATATAGGAACAATTTTTCTCTGGCTCTTCTGGCCCAGTTTCAATGGTGCCATGGCCACTGGGGACGACCAACATCGTGCCGTCATCAACACAGTGCTCAGTCTCACTGGCTCCTGTATCTTCTCCTTCGCAGCCTCTTCCCTCATGTGTCCAGAAAATAAATTTAGTATGGTACATGTACAGAACGCATCGCTAGCAGGCGGTGTCGCTGTCGGTGCAATAGCAGATTTGATGATTCAACCGTTTGGAGCGCTTCTCATTGGATCATTGGCTGGTTTGCTCTCCACCGCCGGTTATGTTTACATATCGGTAAAATACTTTGGTTTTGTGTTACTGACAATGAAATCNGTTTACATATCGGTAAAATACTTTGGTTTTGTGTTACTGACAATGAAATCCCAGTCTCAATGGGAAGCCATGTATAAAAAAATTAGAGGTGTTGCGAAAGGCATTTTTCCCCTTCGATCGAAGATCGAAGGGAACGAAAAAACAAAATCGAAGATCGAAGCTTCGATCGAAGTCTTCGATCCAAGGTTCGAAGAATTTGCATGTGGGGTGTCTATCGAATAGTAATAGCAAGCGGAAGCCATTTTAACGTTCCATTACGTTGTAAATTGAGAAATTAGAATTTTATTTCTATATAACAAATAAAATTAAACACAAAGTTAGTTTAATATTTATTTGTAATTGTAACCAGTTCGTTTTAAGCAGAGTTCGAAAAAATCATGATTTTTTCCAAAAAATCAGAAAAATCGGATTTATTGATATATAATCCGATTTTTTTGATTTTTTTAATTTTTTTTGTTTTCTTCTTGTTTACAATTAATTAATTCTTCTAATTCTCCAAGACAAATTAATTGACAGGATTTACCTGGTCTATGTAAACTTTTAGACATAATTTTGGTTTGACAAGCTAATACAACGAAAAAAAGGTATAAAAAATCAGTGTATGAAAATAATTGGGTTGCCCTTTTGTTTCTCTTTCGTCCAGTTTAATGATTCTAACACTTTTGGGACGTGTGAGCGTCTGTTTGAGCCTTAATTTCCATAAAATAATGTCGTGTGTGGTCATGAATTCCGTAGTTGCAGTATCGCAAAAAAATCAAAAAATCGTGATTTTTTGGTGCATAAAAATCATGATATATATCATGATATATATCGTGATTATATCAAGCGTCAAGCCTATTTTTATTTCCAACTCTGATTTTAAGTTATGATGGAGAAAGGTAAAGATTTCTCCGTTTACTGGAAGCAGTTTAATAAATTTTCAAACAGAACAACAAGCGAGTGACATGACTTTATGAAATGAATGAAAACGTGTGTAAGTGGACACGCTCAAATTGAGAAATTTAACCTTCGAAACTTCGATCGAAGACTTCGTCGAAGATTGCCAAGAAAATTCGAAGATCGAAGCTTCGATATTTGGAAGACTTCGGTCGAAGTCTTCGAGTTTTCGAAGCTTCGCAATACCTCTAAAAAAATATTACAAAATGACATTTTCATATTTTTAGCCATTTCTACAACGGAAAATTGGACTTCATGACACTTGCGGAGTTCACAATTTGCATGGAATGCCAGGTGTCATGGCAGGTAAAATGTGACTTAGGCTTTGCTCATGAATTCAACCTGGTATGTACCGTTCGACAGTGGACTTTTTCTGACCGGAAGTTGAACTTTTTAAATAATTGAATGGTATTGATAGGGTTTCCTGTGGTTGAAATTTAAGAAGATTCGAAGCCCCCAAATTAGTCGGTCCATAATTTTTTTTTAATTCAGGTCAAATGCCGAAAATTTAATTACTTAAACCGCTTGGTATATACCGGGAACAAGCTTCTCTACTTTGTTTTAAAAATTTTACAACTCGTTCCACAGTCTTTCAATATACAAAGTTGTTCAATTTTCCAGGATTCATTGGAGTTATTATGGCAGCCATTGCGACTGAGGACCAATATGGAAACAGGTTTCATTTCATCAAGAAATTACGCTTCACATTTATATAGTGAACTCTAATTTCCTTTTTACAGTTTGTACCAGCAATATCCAGCACGAGCACCTCCAGAAAACAGTTCACTATTACGGGATATTAGAGATGAGATGTTGAGCATCGAGCCAGGTCAAGGTCGCACAGGTCAGGAACAGGCACTATATCAACTAGCTGCTCTCTTTACAACTATTGGGATTGCAGTCGTCGGTGGTGCAGTCACAGGTAGTGTAACTGAAACAAAAACCGTTGCCATATATCCAGAATTGGAGCTTAGTTTTTCATTTTTTGGTGCTTATTTTTTTGTAGGAGTGGTTCTCCGAATTCCATTTTTTGGAAAAGTCCCGAACGAATTTCTTTTCGACGATTCTAATTTGTGGGAAGTGCCAGAAAATGAAGAAAAGGATCAAACGAATGTTGACGGATTAACTCATCGTAATGGAACTGGTGGGAATACGGCCACCGCAGGAATCGAAATGAGCCAAGGAAAACGCGACTGATATGGATACCATTTCAAAACTTCAGTTGCTTTTTTTGTACAAAATGGCTGTTTAAAGGAGAGTTCGAAATCGAATTTAAATGACGATTTAAATCCGATTAATCGGATTTAAATCCAAGAAGAAAAATTAATGATTGTTTAGATTTTTATTTTTACCCATTAAGACAAACTTGAAGCTAAATTTAAGCACTAATTCAGATTCCATCTATCTTAATTCAGATTCCTAGCTTCAATTTCGTTTCAGGTGAAATAAAGTACTTTAACACTTGTAATTTTGAATTAAAAAAGAAATTTTCTTTTACAAAAAATGGTAAACTGCAAAGTTAAAAAAATTTTTTTTTTTTTGTTTCAATTCACTTTCAGACACATTTTTGACAATCGAAATACAAATATCCAAAAAATCAGATTTCTAAATCAAAAAATCTGATTTTTATATAAAAATCTGATCGTTTCGAACTCTGGTTTAAAGCAAGCCGTTGCTGTTTGAACTTTCACTTCCACAGTTTGGATTAAATAGGGTTGTGTGGGAAAGTGTCTTTATCGTTTCTCATCATAATACAAAAGAATTTATTAATTTTTACTTCCAAACTTATAATAATTGAATAGTTAACATAATGGGTAATTGGTAGGGACTCTAGGCCCTAACTAGGCAGAACTTGAGCTCTAATTTAGCGCGTCTGTTGAGATAAGCTACTTCTATAAATAAATTTAAGAAAACAAATGCATCGGTTCTCCGAATGCATATAAATCCTTGTGGAAGCCTCTTCTTCGTCTGCTTGTCTTCGGCAGCCTGTACAGGAACTAAACTTCATTGTGACTTTACTTGATTGTTGTGGTGCTTCTTCTTGTGGTGTGATGGGGCCTTTGCCTCACCGTTATGGACCTGGTTGTCATCGTTAGGCAAAAGATTGCTCTGAAACATGGAAATCAAACAAATTATACCTTCTCTAAACATTTTATTAATTTTCATTTAATAAGTTAAATTACCAAACTCTTCCGAGCAGAGTTGACAACAGAGTCCGTGGCAGTAACAGCCGAGTCAACGCGTTTTTGGGCCAATCCGATGAGTCGACGAGAAGTGACAGTGACCAAGTAAACGGAACGGTGGAAGAGGTAGCCAACACGTGCTGACTTTTGTTCATTCACATTGCTGTCGTAGTGGAATCCATTCTGTTGACTTTTTTCATTGTCATTGGGTGGTAGAAAATGGTCGACGACGTCCGAGGCTGTCTGAAGGGCCTTTTCGTAGCAATCCATTGAGAATTGGGCAACTTTTGTCCCGAGAATCATTTCAGAGAAACTGTTGATTCGCTCAACGGCCGGGCTCACTTTGGAACTAATCAGTTCCTTAGTATCCGAAACAATCTGGACAGAAATTAATCAAAAATTCTAAACTTCTAACAAATAAGAATTGTCATTGGGATTCAAATTGAGTTGGATAGATACCTCTTGTGGTTGCTTCATTATGACAGGGACATTCGTCTCCAATTTCTCAAGTCCCTTATTAGCCAAATCATCAACTTTGCTAAGTGGTGGAGCTGCGAGTGGTGACAGTCTCTGAGCCAAGGGCAGGACTTGTTCCGCTGCCGCAATAACCGTCCTCTCGGCGACTCCAATCGTCTTTCCTACAAGGCCACCAGAGTTCTAAGAAAAATAAATAAAAAAGTCAGGAAATTTGCAGAAATTGCAATTTCCACGTCACTTCTAAATCTGTATGAATTATTATAGCAGGGCATGACATCATAAATTAAGTTACAGATATTTCCCAATCTCCTTGGTGCAGTATTTGCACTTTTAGCCTTTGATCCCAATGAAAAACGGTTGCCAATAATAATTATTATTATTCAAATCTAATCAGAATATGTTAGTAGATTTTTTCTCAAAGTATTTACACAGTCAGTCGTTGGAGTTCAGAAACCCCCAATTGATTCATTCGGAGAACAAAATTATTTAAATTTGAGAATTTTGAGACAGCAGATAGATTCACGGCGTCTCGCCTCAAGTTTGGATTTGATAAGGGTATCCAATCTGAACCAATGACACGAGAGAGGACAAAGTACTAATGAACAATGACTATGATGTCACATGGACAGGACATGATCATTCCCTTCTTTGGCCCACTGGACATAATTTTTGACCTTTGTACTTTGGAGTCACTTGAGTGAGATTATGACAAAGAAAAAATTAATCAGAAACTTCATAATTTCACAATATAATAAATCAAAAGTTCTCTCTTATGAACTGTGACTGGGGGTCAAGCAAAAGTGATAGGTTTATCATTACAAGATTTAGCAATTGAGTAATCCAAGTATGAATTTCGATTATTACCACTTTCATACCTTTGCCTTTCCGTAGTAATCCGAAGCATTGACGATTGCTGAGTGGACGACTGGGATGTTGACCAATCGTGTCAAGAATTGAGAGGATTTCACGGTGTTTTCGAAGAATGAATTATTCTCCATGGCTTCTGCTTTTGACTTCCTGTACATGCGCTAAAGACAGTCCAATTATCAACGATTTCTCGGGACGAACTTTATGACCCTTCGATGGTCAACCACAGCGACAGCTTCTAAAAAGACAAAAAGAAAGTTCGTTAGTCTTGACACAGGATGAAAGAGAAATAAGAATAAGTGCTCCACATCCAGCCAAAATGCATGGCTTTGTACTTTGTGGTGATTCTATCACTCAGGCTAGTCAAGAAATTGTTTCATATGCCTGTACCTGTGCTAACAGCGAGAAAGGCTCCCTCCTACAAATTGAACTAGTGGTGACAACGACTGCTAGAAACGGACTGGTAAGAAATTCCCAATTTACTATTTAAAACGCTTCTAATCCCCATGTCTCCTAACCAAATTGAATTATCAGTTATCAGCAATAGAAATTATTCCTGAGCAGATATGTCAGGTCTTTAAGTAAATTACTAAGAATCTCGACTGTCTCTGTCTCGATTTTGGAGATACTTGTTCTCCGAAGGTCAAGGAAAGGGTGAATTTCAAGCCAGTCTACTACCCTTCCCGTAATTTTTTTATACATCCATGAGTCTAAAATATAATTCCTTGTGAAAGGACGGAAAAGGAATAATGGCTGACAACAAAAATGAGAGAGAGTAAAAGGAACAAGAGGTAAAAATGACCGACAGCTAACAGGTCTGACGGTAAAAAAGAAACAGAATATTTAACTTAATATTATAACAAATCACATGGCACAAATGGTGTTTGAGAAAGTTTAGTTTTATTATGTGTTGAAAACATTAATAGTGTAACAGAGACTTGTTCTTGGCAAAGTCGACCGTCCATGGATCTTTAATCCAAAATCATTTTCTACCTCCCACATCCAATTGTTGCAATAAAATAAATTGGAAATGAAAAATTAATTTTTTGAACTCGATATTTTCTTTGTCATGTAATTTACTCAACTCCTCATTTTGTTCAATTGCAAACTGGAAAAGCTATGGACGTTAATAATTAAAAGAATGCTGAAAGAAAAACTTGACCAGTAAACCGAATTGAAAATCTGAGAAATTAAATCTAAATTGAAAGAGTTAGTTATTGGCTCTTTTGATGTCGTCCATTTCACTGGGTACTAAAAATATGAACCCTTAAGGACAAAAGTCTGGTGAGGTATTTCCTTTGAGAAAACTGGCTGTATCTTAAGATTGAGGGCTAAAATCTTGTTGAGATTGAGACAAGATGAGGATGAAGGGACGGAGACGATCCCTTATTTTTCGGTTCTTTATTCCCAGCATTCCTTCTCATCTTGACCTCCCTCAACACCAACTTCTAACCACCTTAACTTCATCCAGCTACGCACAAGTTCAACACAAGGGATGAAAATATTTTGACCGGAAAATTTAGGCTGGGCCAACCTCGAAGAGCTAGAAACTCGATAAGACCAAAAATATCCTATTTAAATCCTTGAAGAAGCAAAAATCTGTTTATTTTTTTCATCTGTGAACGACAGGCGACTCCTCTGTGAATCGCTCCAGAGCGATAAGAGAATATAATGAATCCCTTTGAGAAAATTTTTGAGCTGACAGGCTCTACTAAGGACACGCTCATCATTCAAATGAATTATGCGTATTTGCTCGAGTTTCAATGTCACCGGGGCAATGCTCGATTAATAAGATATTCATTCCATTCATACTCATTGATGACATCGTTGGAACTACTTGAGTAGTAAAGTTTATTAGACATTATGTTGGAAATAAAACTAAATTTTGAATTTACTTAACAAAGTCGGTAAAGAATATGAAATTCAGAATAGAGATTGCATAATCATAAAAATAACTTTAAAAGTGGGTAATGAAAAATATGAGACGGGAAGGTAAAAATTCAAGGTTAATTTTGAAGAGAAACGAGTTGAGGATTGATTCTTTATTTCCATTTCATACTGAATTGGTATAGCTTAGAAAAGAATGAAATGAAACAATTTTTAGACCCGCTACCGTTCACGAAACTATGATTCATCGAATTCATTTCAGCGGATAGGTGCATTCTACAAGTTTCCGATTAACTAATCTTAAAAGATTCTGCGATATAATTTAACATAATGATAAAAATAAGTAGAAAGCCATTCTAACAATCAAACCCTTTTCTTCACAACGAACATTTTACAGTAGTATTTTGACAATAACTCGTTATCTACGGAAACAAAAGGGGAAATTTGTTTTTGAACTCGTTTTTTTTCGTCTCTTCCCACTGGCTAGTTCAAACAAAAAAGTTATGCAATGATTTAAATTGTTTTACAAGCAATATTGTCAAATTGCGGAGTGACTCAAGCTTATAAAGTTCACTTGCATGTTATACTTAAGAGAAATAAGTTAATCATTTTCTCTGCTTTTATTTTGATGATTATGATTAGCGTGTGGATTTTTGAGGAGCATTATCAAAGTAATATAACTTCCTCTTCCTGTTCTTGTGCTTTCCACTTTGCAAAAATTATGAGACTCGTAAACCATGACCATACCATTTTCATCGGTCGCAAAGTTTAGGGAATTATTTGTCAAAGTGAAATAAGGCTTTATAGAAGTCATGTCTTCAACTGAATCAGAACTTGTAGTTTTGTGGAAGATGAAGATAATAATTCAAAAATGCATTTCCTTACCTCCTGATAATTCTTCTACTGGAGTGTTGAGTTGAGTGGGACGGCGTGAGTGAGGTTGTAGATCCAAAGATCACCTTGTCGTAAGTATTGTGTGGTGATAATTGTTGAGAAAATGAATAATATTCATTAAAATGTATTGTTAGGGTGAGTAAGAATTTGTAGGTCTTGCTGGGTCTTGTTGCTGTAGATGACTGAAAGAAAACAGGTTGAGGAGACTTGTAATAATGATTTGGGAAGCTATGTCTTGTCCTACCCACCAATTCACTACAAAGCCACTTCAACCCTTTCCTATATTTACAAATACCACTTATTAAACTTATACTTTATGCATTTATGAGAGAATCCTTACCAATTATCTTCGGATTATTACTCCAAAGTCCAATAAAGACAAAAGACTCAATGCGAAATATTGGCGCCGGATTCTTATTCTACAGTCGAAAGAGTTAAAAAATTGAAAATTTCATTCTTCGCTTCTATTCACCAAAATTTTACTAGAATTTTTTTTCAATATTCGAACTTCTTCCGTTTAGAAGTTAGTTAATTATTATTGAAATTAGATTTTACTTCACATTAGTCTTACTTCTTTCAAAAATTACAGGTATTTGTCATGACTGTGATTGATTATGCAATGTCGGCAACCTATCAAAGCGTCTTTTCCAATCGGTGGATAACACCTGTGTTTACTAACTTCCCTAATTGTACATTGAAAAACTAGACGATTCTGAATTGTTACTTAATACGGATTTGGTGGTCTATAGTATAATTCCACCAGCAGAATATAATTGAATTGACCTCTGTATTTTGGAAGGGGAGTAAGAGGGTCATATAAGAATTAAGAAGAGTCATGTATAATTCACATGTCTCTTGTCACTTTTTGGGCATAATCACGTGGTTGAGGTTGAGACTGGACAGTACAGTAGTCCAAGGGTCTCAAGTCACGACTTGACGCAGTTACTTCAGTGATGTCTTGAGTTTTAAGAAATTCTGGGAAATGCTAAGTGGGGTATCAGACAAGGATTCTTCTGTTCAAGTCCCTGTCCACGTGATTTCTCATTGATCTCTTTCGTGACATGTCACTCAGGGACAAAGTTCTTAGTATTTACTATACAAATCTTCATTCTCAGTTGTAGCCAGTCACGAATGTAATGCCGCTATTTCTTATAACCACATGATATAATGTTGATATACAGGAAAATGTATATTGCATAATATAAACAAGGGGATTGTGGAGACCGGTAATTTCCTCACCACAAAACTTATCGCAGTTGATTACCAGGTCTTAAGAACATATTTTCCCAAGGAAATTAAAAGTTCAAAATCAACCAAAAGATTCAGAATAAAAATTTCAAACTAAACAAATTTGGGCGAGTTTCAAATATTGAGTTATTGTTTTGGGCCTGTAGACCCGCTGCTAGTCACTCGTACCAGAAAATGTTTAATTTTTGGGTTACAAATGGCAATATCGTCGCGCCATGTCATTTATAGATGTAAAAAAAAAATTTTTATTTTTGGGTAAATTTTTTTTACAGAAATTGTTTATTGTTGAATTTTCTATCCTTGAATGTGGTGTCGTAAGTGTAATTGCGATGAGATTTCTGCGAGAAAAGTTAGGTCAAGTTTCCATTGAACTAAGAGGAGTCATTACAAGAGGGTATAACTACTGACTAGTCGTCTTGGTTCGTAAGAAGTGTTTTTGTACCTTGGACTCGGAAACCCTGGAGCACATGGTCACCAACTGTCAATTCCACCAATTTGAGCTCTATCCGTTGTCATTGATACAGAAGAAGATGGTCCTAGACAGAAAAGAAAGATTGACTAAAAAACCAATGAGGACACTGGTGATGAACATTGTCGACCTAATGTTTATTTTGATTTAATTTACGTGACTTATGCCACATGGTTTTCCACATCACGTTTTGGGAATAATAGCGAAAACTATGAGGTAAGGAGAAGGAAAAGTTAGAATTTTAACCAATCAAAAGAAAAGGTTTGTTGAATTATGTATGTCGGGATCCTTGGTTGACCTCTGAGTTGGAAATAGATCCGTGTACTCAATCAATCATGCATCATGGAAAATGATGTAATAAATTTCATCATTTCACCTTCCTAATAATAATTGAGAGAGTGTTGAATGCTAAAGGGAATGAAGATAATTCCAGAAGCTCTAAGGAGAATTATTTGTAGTCTTATTAATGTCGTTTCTTACTGCTGAAGGTTAATCAAGGAGACATAAAGCAGACTTAACGAACTGAACTAATTAAATATAATCAGGATCACTCAATGAGTCCATGCTTCCTTCCTACTCACTCCAATTTATACGAGATTAGGACTCAAACTAGAGTTCCAGTGCACTACTTTTTTTACCCCTTCCTCTAAATTAACTACTATGCGTCATCCATTCCTTCCAATTTTTTAAATAGCCCTTGCGTCAACTAATTTTTTCCAAATCTGACCTTGAATGATGTGAATTTGAGAGAAACAAAAATTTTTATTCCAGGATTTGACCTATAAAATGGTAATTGTTAGTTGGGATTACTTGTATAAAAAGTGAGTTGAGATGTAAGTAATAGTAATATTTTAATTTATTTATTTTGAGTACGGAAGGGTTATAAACTAGTAGATACTGGACTAAAAGTCTAATCAATGGAATTAGACTTTGTTCTCTTAGCCCTTTTGTCTGGACTAAAAGTCAGAAAGTAACCTTCCTCACACGTGAACTTCACATGATCTTCAACCACTATTTTAACAACTTAAAAATACAACTTCTATTTCTAGCTAACCCCAAAACAATTTAACTCAACCTTACACATATATTTTTTTTTCTAATAAGATCTTCTACCCCTTTCGAAACTTGAGTGCTCATTCTCAAATCTCAACCCTACTTCATGAAAAGATGTCTCAAATCTATGGAACAACACCTTAGAAAAATTCCACACTTGTCAAAGTCCATATGAAACAAAACCGGTTTTCCACCAATGAATTCCACATAGATGCAAGAAGAGTTATTTATTACTCTTCTTTTCTTGTTTTTCTATCCTAAGTTTATGAATTTATATCGTCTACTAATTTCTTTTGAGAAGTTAAAAGATTTCCGAAAGTTATCTTTACTTCCCCAATGAGTTATAAGGTTTATAATATAAAATGTGTTCGATTGAAAGAGTTCTTCTCTTTCCTAGTATTATATAATATTAATAATTATATGTATAATTATAATATGGAACATGCTTTTTTCATTACTTTTTCTTAGTTATTATTAAAATGTTACTAGAAATCAACTAATTGTAAAGTAAGTCTCCCATTTTGACCCTTGGACTGGTCTTAATCAAACTTTCTTGTATGGCTACATAGGTTACTTTTAGTCCCACTGCTTTTTACAATTTCCCTATTTTAACCAACATTACTCCATATTTTATATGTACGAACATTTCCAAAATTCTCTTTTTAGATTATAATTATTTAAACACTGATATGTTATTTTGCAATGGAGGAAGAAATTTTGCTTGATAGCACGGATTTGTGCTTATGAAACTTCAAGTTAGAGAAAACAGATTTGACCAAACGATTCAATCAAGGCCAAGAAGAGCATTACTAAATTTTGCTGAATTTAAGGATTTTTATATATTTTTTTTACAACTTTGAACTCTCAACTTGAAATTACTAGACAAGACTTTTTTCTACACTTGCTTGTGACTTGATAAAATATACTTTGTTAATTTAATTTAATTTCACAAGTTCCGAACAATATTAATTTTGACAACAATGATAGTTTGATCATAATTTGAAGAGCTTTTTTAACAATTTCCCTACTTATGTTATTATGAAATGAAAAAATGATGAATCCGTTGTGCAAAATTATTGCGGCAGGGAATGGTTTCTTTGCACTTTGAACTTGATACGAAAATAAAATTGTCATAAATTTATATGAATTATCTTAGCACTCCACCTCTTACGTCCAGCAGTAGTGTAGTAAGTCTTTTGTGGTTTTTGCAAATACGAGACATTTGTCAATGTCAACTTTGTAAGTTGAACCATATGAAATGACTCTTGAGTTTGGAAAAATTCATCTCAAGAGTAAATAAGAAAATCTTGCTGTTTCATGGAAATTTCCACTCTATTTTTCTAGGATTGAAGTTGAAAGAATAAAGAATAATAAAAAATCAATAAGTCCATAATTTGGAAACTTATTTTTTTGGAAACTTTGTTTATGCAAATAGTAGTTAGAAAGGAATCCATTTTTATTATTATCCGTAAGTTTTGTCTTAGTAAGTCTTATCAACGTGACACTTTGTAAATTATAGTTTAATGAATGATTGTGGTAACCATTGTTCTTCAGTATAGTTTCATTTCCCAGTAGTATACTTTTGTACAGCTAAAACCTGCCAACTAATGGGAGAGATGGTCTAACCTTAAATTTAGTCTTAATTAACTTAACAACTCTAGCAACAATGACTTAAGATATTGACTTATTCCATGAATTTGTTTTTTTTTCTAATTCAAGGAATGAGATGCGAGCAGAGATTGCCAAAAGAAAATGAACAATATGAATCTCCTGCTGCTGATTGCAATAAACCGCAATAATAACAGACTTTGAAGAAGCTTTAGTTAAATTTTTTAGCCAAAATTGCTCAATATTTAAAATTACTTAACTAATCATTATAATTAATTACCAGCGTCGTCTGACAAAATTTGGTTGTAAAATCTCAAAAATTAGTAACATTTAAAGGTTTGTTGATTTAACATTGCCGATGACCAGATCATCATTGATTTCTCTCAAATTGTGTAATTTTTCGTAACACATTTCTTGACTGGAATTTCCTATAGGATTATTAGCAGCGTTACGTAATGAAACAACATTTTAACTAGCTAAAATTATCAACAATTAATTTCAATTATTAATTTGAATTGGCTATAAAGTAAAAAAGAGAAGAAATCTCGTAATTTTTCGTAGAAAAAAGGAAGAACTATTCATTATTAGCTGTAAGCTGAAAGCTGCTTAACTTCATTATCAAGTCCGAAAAGTTTATTTATTACTTTATGGCTGCATAGGTTCAATTTTCATTCCAGGCTTTTTCATTTTCTTCAAAAAATTACTTTTTTTTTTAAAATTTGAAAACAAAAAAAAAAACAAAAAACTTTTTAGGCATTCATACTTAGGAAAATGGGTAGGTGAAAAGGATGGGCTGTGAGCTGTTATTAGAGTTGATTAGATTAGGATACTAATAATGGTTTAGCACACCAAAAATCCTTTGTATTAGTTAATGAGACTAAGTTAATTAATTAAGTTAAGTTTTAATGATAAATGCTTTTTGGTACAACGTGGAAGATGATCTTGACATTTTCCAATCATCGGATGATGAATGAAGGGAAAGAAGAAGCTTCCGAACGTGGATATTTGATAAGAATACAACCTAGATTAATATAGACTAAATATATTTACATTTTCAAATTTCTCTCATGTTCTAGACTACATCACTACATATCTAATCATTGAATAACCAAAGTTTCCTTTCAATTATGTCAACTAGACTTGAAGTTCTTAAAATAAAGTAAATGGAGAAAAGTTAAAAATCATAGGAAATGAATGAGATCGGATTAAAAGAATTTTGTTCTAGGTGTCTAATTGTAAATTGAATGGCTAAATGAAAAATGGTGGAGTGTGACAGAGTGAATAGTTATAATATAAATGGTCTAAATGGATTATGTCTATGCTCTATGATTAGCTACTGCTAGAGACCCCATAATGTATTTCTAGTGCTAGATTTATGAATTCTTATTCGAAATTGTGATACAGGAACTCATCCCGTGCTGGTGAAGAAATAAAGTTTGTGTCGAGACGTCTCCATCATCAACAGACAAAAATTAAATCATGGGAATCCAAAGAGTAGAGGATTTTAGATTGACTAATTAAATTAACTATGTTAGTTCTTAGACTACTTTCTAATCATTTCATACGTCGAACCTCTCAAGGATTATCAGCAATGTAACCTTCCTTGATAAGTTGTTTCATCTTCCTTGGAGATGCTTCCAGCTTCCCTTGATTGATGAGTTTCACTTCTTGAAGTTTCTTGGCTTCAATTTTCTTTTCCCATTCTGACCAACCGTGGAAACGATTGTTCATACTTTTATGTTGGTAGAAGACTAAACAGATTCTCGAAGGATAAAGCCGATTTGGCGATTTGAGCGAAGTCGTCGCATGCATTTCATGTTTTGCGCACTGGAGAATGACGGAACCATGTGTGAGAGCGATAGCTACACCACCTAGATGTGGATCCTTGAATGCTTCCTCGTTGTCGGAAAATGTTTCATTCACTTCTGGAATCACTTTAGGTTTAGGTGGAGCAACGAAGCAACTCGGAGGAGGAGGTGGTGGATGATGATGTCCAGTCATATGTCCACCAAAATTTGGAAGTGGATTTGACCAAGGATTAGCAGAGTGATGATGTGGGTGATGCATCCCTGGCATCATTGCTGCTGCAGCCATAGTCGACGGACTCATAAAATTAGTCGCTTGATTCCCATAAGGTGAATATTGGTTCATATGTTGGAAATGAGAAGAGGACATTGGATTCATATTCAATGAGGCCATTTGAGTATGATGGGAGTGATAGGGAGGAGGTGGGCCTTGGGAAGGTCCATAGGCCGAATGAGAATAACTCGGAGAGGTCATGTTCATAGTAGGGTTCCACGGTGTCATGGGTCCCATACCCCCGAAGGCTGTGGGATGGTGATGAGGGTCCATCGCAGGCGGTCCAAATGATGAAGACGAGCCTGAGCCATAGTTAGATGAATTGAAAGACACTCCAGACCCACCACTCTGATTCGGTGGGGAAGAAAGGCACGAAGACGGAGTTGCATGGTGAGGATGGGGGTGGTAGAGACTAGAATTACTATTACTCGAGCCCGATGAGTACGGTACCGTTGTCGAGGGTGACGACGTAGAGGGATTAAAATAACCAGATGATCCATTTCCAAAACCTAAAGCGTCTTGGTGATTAAATGCTTGAGATGTTGCCGACACCGGAGATGTGCTATTGTTCTGTCCATTTCCTGCATTTGTTGGTACAGGTGTTGAAGAATTTTTATTTCCCGTGCGCGAAGTTGAGGTGGAATCAGCTGTGACGGGTGAACCTCCTGATCCAGTTGCAGAAGAAGTCATAGCAGTCAACATGGAGAGTGACTCAGCCTCTGTCATGAATGTGTGGCGGAATGATGGAAGAATAGACGGACTCATACTCGTATACCCAGGTGTCGTAGTCATGGAACCATTGTCATTTGTTCTACTTCCGTTGATACCACTGTTACTGGAATTGTTGTTGGTATTGGTTCCACTATGTGTGGGACTTAGGAGATTGTTTGCTCCATTTGGATTATTAGGAATAGAGGAATTGGAGCTTCCGCTACCTCGCGGAGAGGATAGGTTTAGGTCCAAGTTGTGACTAAATTGGGAATTGGATGAGGAATACTGTGACGTGGGTGTTGGTAAGGAAGGAGGAGTAGGTACCATTGGGCTTGAGTCAAAGTACGACCGAAATGGTGATGGTCCAGGAGGTGTCCCATGATGATGTCCAGTTTGTGGTCCATATGGATGATTCCAGAGAGAAGAGCTCGTTCCATCAGGATCTAAAACGGTTGATGAGATCTGACAACTTTGTACATGGCCTTCAA
Organism: Holacanthella duospinosa; assembly: GCA_002738285.1. NCBI lineage: Eukaryota > Metazoa > Arthropoda > Collembola > Poduromorpha > Neanuridae > Holacanthella > Holacanthella duospinosa. The sequence goes on along the minus strand of NIPM01000011.1, from coordinate 1,416,865 downwards.
GTGACATGGGCATGCCCATGTCAAACTTTGAACTAGATTTTGTCATGCAAAGATTACTGAATGGTGGTGGTGGTCCAGTGTGGACGAATCGGGTGTCAAAGAGATCGCTTCCACCAGATGGTCCGTTCAGTTCCTCAAAGATAGAGAGCTTTTCCCGCTTCATCGGAGGTGGCATAGCCAATGAGCCATGGTCCGGAGAGTACAAGTCACTCGGCTTTTGTGGATGGTGATGGTGTCCATGGGAATTACTGCTCCCACTTGGTGGTTTCACTTTCCCTCGTCGGCGGGACGGCAGCAGTGGAACTTTCCTCACACGGACTTTGGACGGGAACCTAAGAAACAATTTTTTTTTTCCAAACTCTCACTATAAGAAATGTCAATGTTGAATAATTACTTTTTCAAAACTTCCAGTTGACCCTTTTTGATTTTCTGTTTTTGACCTTCTTTTGACCCATTCTCATCGGATTCATCGAGTTTGTACAAAGGAAGAACATGGTACTGCTCGTCATCTCCTCTTGCTATTGAACGGTTTCTCGTAAAGGCAACCGTCTGTAATTCAATAAATCATATAATTCTAGGTAGTGCTTTAAAAATTTTTTAGTAAAAATTGAAATTTTGACATCAGAAACTCAAAACTGAGTAAAGGTGTTATACCACAGTGCATCCATTGATCATATTGTGAGCATCCTTATGTGCATGGGAGCAGTAGTCGACACAGGCCGTGACTCCTGAGAACGGTCGTCCAGGTCGGTAACCAAGTCGACATTCGAGTCCCTCATTTTCATGCTCGATTTGATTTTTGTAAGAATCTGGAGCAACTCGCTCATATAGTGGTCCTAAATGTGTCGCCAAATGTGAAACTTTTTCTTCCAACTCCGCCTCCTGTAATTATCGTTAAAAAAATAAGAATGAGGCCTGTTTTAATTAAGTTTGAGAGTCATTTAGTAAATTTGGCCCAGGTCTCTCATATATTTCTCATCTGATAAATGGTTTAAATCATCTGGCTCCAGAAATCTGGTCATTAATACCCGTACATTACAAAATATTAAACATTCAGGTAGAAACTTTTTCAGGAAATGAAAGTTTGGGCAATTTGGTATGAAAAATTGTACTCATAATTCAGATCCTGACTCACATTCAGAACGCAATTACATTAGAAAGAAAGGAAAGTAAGTTTTCCCTACAGGAAGAGCCATGATTTATGGAATCGCTCGAAATGTTAAGCGTCTTTTATAAGTTCCGTCCTAATTTATTGATATGGAAATGGAAAGATAGCTTTCCAGCAGGTCGCTCGACATCTATACCTCGTGCTCTTCAGTGAGTCGGAACTTCCGGACGTTTCGACTCCTAGCGTACTTGCATCCGTTAAAAAACATGGACCAGGCACATCCAAAAGAGTAGGCGGCTCCGCAGGTGTCAGGGTCAACACCCTGACAGGCACATGACCTCTGCTCATTCGTGTCACTCCGTCGCGTTGTTGGGATTCCAAAACGGTTTAGTTTGTACACAAGTGTGTCGTAGACATTGTCGGCAAAGTGCGGTGGTACGCCTTCCCAAATGACGCAACAAACGACAATCCAAGCAGTTGCACATTTGTGACCTTTCCGGTGCTTTACAAGGAATAGAAGCTGCTCTTCATAACTTCCACGTCGAATAATCTAAAATGAACATAACATAGAGGAAATTCAATCAAAAGATCTTAAGGTCTAATAATTGTAATCAGAATATCGTTCATTGACTTACCCATTTGGCCAATGGACATCCTTGGCTAGTTTTCCCCTCCTTCCCAGTATAGATGACCTTCTCAAAACGCAACTGTGCTCCTCGGAACCCGGTCCGGACTTCTAGAATTTCTCGAAGTTCAGGTAAGGTATGAGCAGCTCCCAAATGAGTATAAAACGGTCCAGGTTCCGGATGTACTTCGTCCACCGGGAAACACCCGCACTCCACCATTGGGACATCTTTTTTTTCCTTTTTGACTTCATCATCATCTGTTCCGGCATGAGAACTGTTCTCACTTCCACTATCCTTCTTCTCATCTGAAGAATCCTTAGTCTTTGACCCTTCGGCCTCCTTTTGATGGTCAATGGTGATGTTCCGTTCCTCGTAGTGATGGTGATGATGCTGATGTGTCTGGGGGTAGAAGGTCGATGGTGGCTCATCTTTTATTTTTACTCCAGGCTTCCCTTCTCGCTCTAAACATCGCTCAGTGCTTTCAATGTATTGAGCACAGTGACGCTCTCTTTCCTCGAGAAGTTGTTCACTATTGACCTGTTTCGCCTTCTTCCATGTTTTCTTCTTCTTTGCCGTTGAACAAGTCGTGTTTGTGTTACTGAATAATTTTATGTCGCTTGATTGGTTGCCACCAGAGTTGTTGAGAGCCCCAGAAGGGGAATTATCCTGTCCACCCTCAGAGTAATTGTTACTTTCTTCATGAATTGACTTCAAACCATGTTCAGTCTCTGGTGGATTAGTGGATACGTTTTTGTTCGTTGGACTCTGAGGGTGGCCAATTCCTAAAAAATTATGTTTGGTCCTGTCATCTTCACTTTTCTCTTGATCATTTTCAACAGGAGGTGCAGGAGGCGGAGCATTGTTGATGGAATTACTTTTAGCTCCACTTCGTTTCTTCTTTGCTCTCTCACGTTTCGGAGGAGCTAGAACTCTAGAACCAGAATTAGAATCATCGGATTTTGTCGAGGGGTCAAGATGGTTGACTTGACTAGTATTTTTATCCAATGAACTCTGACTCGATGGGCCGTTCTCAGACTCATCTGAATTATTATTATGAATTTGTGATTGTTCGGATTCATAAACTGTTGGACCAGGTCCCACATGTCCGCCATGTCCATATTTATTAAAATTTGTCCCAGTTTGTGCATCCATTTCATAATTGTTCATATGTCCATGGAAGACAGCTTCAAAATTTGTTTCTTCTTCATAACCATCCTTCCCTAGACCTCCTTGTAGTGATTCACAAGAATCGATTTTCGGTGTCCCATTCTCTGGAAGTGAATGTTTGGCTTCTCTCGGTGGATTACTATTACTACTACTGCTCCTCGTCCTGTTGCTCGGAGTCGACGCACTACCCCCTGAATTGTACTGTGACTGTTGGTGCTGAGAGTCAGCATATGTATTCTCACCATAGCCCAATCCATGATTCTGATTGGTTGGATTAGGATAGGGATGATAAGGGTCAAAAGGTCTTCGACCTGAGTAAGATTCATAGTAGACTTGATTCTGTTGCTGAGGTGGTGGTGGGACATAGTGACCATAATTTTGATGATAATAGGATTGATGTGAATGTTGATGTTGTTGGTGGTATTGAGAAATTAGTTCTCCTTCTGAACTCATTTTTTCCCCTGGATAGCGATGATGGGGAGGAGGGAGGTAGTCAGGTATGTCATTTGGATGGTTAGGTTCAAGTGGTCGTCCATTCTTACCAATAACTGAAGGATTCTCTAGTGAGCCATTCATGTAGCCACCATCAAAAGATCCAGAATTTGGTGGACTATCATTGGAGGAATGAGAGTTACCATTGAGACCGTTGAGATTAGGTGGGGTCTGATGTGGATTGGTAACATGAGGGGATGGAGTTGTACTCGGTGTATACTGCCTACTCCTCGGACTGTTACTATTTGGTGGGGCACCATAAGGTGATGACAATGGAATCGCTTGATTGGGTGGACTAGGTCCTGAAAAAGGAGAGGAAGAAGACATCTCACTACTTCCACTGGAAGAGTTACCATTGTTGAGACTAAGGAGACCGTTGATCGGCGGTGGGTTGTTCCCATTCCCTGAAGAGTAAGGAGAGTGTGACGATGGAATGTTAAGATTGAAAGTTGAGCCGCCGGGTGGACTGTTGTTGAGACTATGGTGACTAGCTGGACTATAGTTTGGGGTCATGGCGTCTTGAGTTGGGGGTAGGAGTTGAGGGATATAGCTGGATGAGCCCCATGGGTCAGGACTCGCTGCTCTTATACCATTAGCTCCTGTCCAAAATCTATCTCGAGGTGAGAAGCTGCTACCAGAATCACCCGATGGGGTCAACGGTTGACTTCCACCGTAATATGGTGACATTACAGGCTAGAAAAAGGAAATAAATAATTCTAATTAATATATATTGAGAATTGAAATTTAATTAGAACCTTTGGAGAGTGGTTGGTTGAAAATTATTGAACTTAATCTTGACAAGAGGTTCTAAAATAGTAGGTTTGACTGAATTTTGACATGATCTATTAGTCATATCCCGCTTATATCTCTCTAAAGTCTGTCAAAAATGTAGGAGCTGTCGGTAGTTGTAGGGAAATATATGTTATCCATGTAGGTATGATTAAAGTAGACTTTGAACTGAATAAGGTTCTCCATCGATCAACTCATTAATCAACCCCATGTCACCGTCTTCCATATTTTATATTCCGACACAACCCATACACAACTAAATTTATAACTTTTATTTTCAAAAACAAATCCTTGAGTGAGAGTTCTACCCACCACCATCATTCTTCCCATTCCCATTGTTGCTCATCAACAATTGAAAAAATAAGAGAAAGATGCAGAACCAAAAATAAACCTCCTTCCGTCTGCCTTTTAATTTATTCTTTTCACTTTTTCACACCTTGATCTAGAGCAATTGAGAAAAGATGATTTCCATAATGGTAAAAAGTGTTATGTTTAGGTGGTATATTGGTGGTATTTAGCATGAATAATGATAGGGAAATATCGATTGGGGAGTTTAGTATTCAACTAGAACCGCTTACTCCAGGTCCTTTTTGTAAATTAGACGCTAAGCCTTTTGCCCTTGCGTAGAATTGAAGCGCTGCGTAGGTTGAAACTATAGAAAGAAGAAAGCTGTAGTAGTGGATGAGCTTAATTCATACTTCCTTTGAAACTCAAATTCAATTAGACCTCATATTCATTCAAGGACCATGGGAGAGAATAAATTTTATAAATACATGACGAGATGCAGGAAAGTGTTAAGAGTTGATGCAGAAAATATGTATAACCCTTGGAGTTAATAAGATGCGGAGCCAGGTGGTCGAATAGCAGAGCTCGGGTCTTTATACTAACTGCAGGAAGGGTATCAAAATATTTAAAATATAGTTTGAGAATAATATCCTCTCTGATAGTGAGTGATAGATATTGTGGATGATAGTTGTTCCTATAATGAGTCTGTATCCATAGTATTTAGACAGAAGAAGAAAGTGGTAGTTGTATGGAGTAAGAGAAAGCGGAGAGAGGTGAAGTGGAAGGTTGGAAGAGAGAGAAAAGTCAAATTTCTAGCTTTCTCCCTTAGGAATAGTCAAAAGTTTCATTGATTTTCCATTCGGACCTTCTAGTACTCTATTACTTTTAGGCAGTCTCTTAGATTACTCAAATTCTGGAGCTCAGCTCAGTCTGTAATTAGATAAAATTAGGCTTCCATATATTAGAATACATGCATAAATTGAGAGCAAGTCAGAGAGGAGTTAGTCTAGTCATAATCTCATTATGAATCCCTAAATAAATTAACTAACAATAGCCAGGTAAACTTTAACTAATAACAACCAAAAACTTTCACAGCTCAACCAAACTAAAAACACTCACCAATTTTACAACTTATATGGAATTTTGAATCAGACCACCACCATTACTTTTCATACAGCTTATGCATAATTCTACAACTTTGTCTTTTACAAATTCTGACTTTTACTTTTTTTTACAACTCTCTTCAATAATAAGACAGCAAGCCTTACTTAAGAACATGACGTGCCAAATTTTGGTTGAATTTGAGAGTTGACATAATTTATGTTTTGTTATTTTTATAGTAGTTTGTAACATGGCCACTCGCTCTGATGTTCCCTTCCAAATAATAATATGAGCTCATCGGAAGATAGGATTTGGGATTTGGTAAATTGAATGTAAAATTGCAAAGTAATTTAGCAGTAAGGTAATATTGAAGAGGAATTAGTTGCCCTAAGCTCTCTGGGATGTTTTGGTAGATAAAATTTAAGCTAGAGACTTTTTGAAGATGTAAGAACATTGGATATGGTTTGCATTTGGATCCTGTTCCTTCCGTTGCCGCTACGACACTCTGTGCTTGGACTCAAGGAATCGGGTTATTCTGATAAATGAAATTCCATTGCACTGATTTCCCATTGGTTGGAAAGAGTGTAAGGAAGTGGAAAGAGAGGTAGATTGGAAGAAAGTAAGAGAAACTACGGAAGCATGTTTCCTTCCTTCCTGTTGGATCCTCATGTTGGATTCTCATGTTGGATCCTCATGTTGGATCCTCATGTTGGATCCTCATGTTGACACGAGCATGACAATGACATCCTTCAACTACTCACTACAGTCTCAACCCCCAGCATCCTTACACACTATACTATCTACTATTTTGAATAACTTTTTTTCTCACAGGGAATGGACAATAAAAACCTTCATTTAATTTCCTCCACAACCAACCAACCGTTTCATCAAAATTGGCAATAATCCCAACTATCCGTTTTTACAATAGAAATTATACAGCCACACTCCTCCCCCACATAAACTCATTTCCAGCTTAGAATTTTTACCTTAGCATACCCATCATCATGAAAATATTTACCAAAAGTGGGAGAATATTAAACAGTTGGGTTTTTATAATTATTACGTACAGTGATGTTCGGAAATATTCGTAATTTGAAAATAGTAAAATTATTCTAAACATATGACCTTGCCATTCTTCTAACTTTCAAGAGTCGAGCAGACATTTGGATTGACCTCAATATTCATGGGATAGAAAATGATTTTTGATTTTAATTTTGGAAACTCTTTATAAGAGATTGTTTAGTGAGAAAAATGTTAATAAGATTCTGCATAGTTAATAGTTTTCTTCTTAATTTATGAGAGAGAGAGAAAAAAAAAAGAAAGTTGTTGATGTAAATTTGTTGAACCCTTTGTGACTGTTTATGTCCTTAATGTCCTGCCAGAGTCCCCTTATTACCTAATCTTAAGAATCTATCATTAAGATTAAGTCTCTCTTTTTACAAAACAAGGCCTGACAAGTGATAAATCTCTGGAGTAATCTTGGAAAGGAAAGATGAAGAATCCTCTCCTTTTTTCTCCAGAAATAAAAATTCAATTGGATTAATCTCTCCGAGAGTCCCGAATTCATCATCACTCCTGTTAGAAAATCATGGAGATAATTCTACCATAAAAGTCCCATCCTCTTGGTGGTATATAAAAAAAGACAAAAGTTGTAAAAGCGGAGGAAAATATTAACGGATTACGGACGGACTTTTTCAGGAAGGACTCGGAATTACATAAGTTACTCTACACTTGACATTTTGAATTTCATCCCAACCCATTAAAATTGATTTATGGAATTGACAATTTTCCTTTAGAAAACGGAGGATGTCTACAGACTTTTGAATATTTTTTAACATAAATTTTAAATTTTTTTTTTCGGACCACACCATCACGCCACGAACTTAACCCATAACCCTATTTAGGTTGAAACTTCNTAACATAAATTTTAAATTTTTTTTTTCGGACCACACCATCACGCCACGAACTTAACCCATAACCCTATTTAGGTTAATTGAAACTTATAATTTTCTAGTAAAGGAATATTTTAAAATTAAAAAGACAGAAACTTACTGCAGCAGATGCGGATCCAGAATTCCTTCCTCTTCCATCCATCTTTTCACCATACACCGTTTCCTTGAGAAAAAAAAATATTTTTTTATTCAAATCTTTTGGCTTAAATAGAAGCTCGAATTTTTATTTTATAATAATAGTAGTAGTTAAGATGAGAAGAAAGAGTAGGAAGGAACTGTGATAAATGATTTTGGAGGAAGATGATAAAAAAGTTGTATAGTTTTTGACGAGAGAGATGATATTTATGCAGACATGTAAGTATTGTTTCTGTTAGGCAGGGTAGTTTGATTAAGTAAAGGTAAATGCTCATTAAGTCCCGAACCCTGGGATGTAAATAAAAATTTTTTCCCAATTTCAATTTGGTCTTAATGAAAATGAAAGATGTTGATGGCGGAGGAGAAAGAAGATGAATCAATTCTCCACTTAATTTTAATGATGGGCCTAATTAGTGGAAAAGAAGGAAAAAGGAAATCAACGAAACGTAGAAATCCTTCCTCTTGAGCTACTTTCTCTCCACGTTCTCCACCACTTACTTTCACCCCCAGAGAAAATAGAAAGCAATAAAATAGGAAATTGTCAGACGCACTGCCTACCATAATAAACTACAACTCCTACTACTTTTATCCCTACAGCTGTCGTACCAACCAACCCAAACTACCAAATTACCTTAAATTTTATAACAATAAATTCAATTCTGAAATTAACGCTTTCCGAACCAGACCCAAGGCCTTCCTACAAAGGGTTATTCACCTCAAAATTCATTACGAAATATGAAATTACGTTCAGAACAGAATCCTTTTTTTTTTATTCTTTCTCCCTCTAATAGAGGATTCTCCAACGTCTACTAGTAGGCTTTTTTTTATAATTTTATTGTCTAAATGTAAAATTTACTTTCACTTTCACCAACTTTCATCGACACGAAGGTTTTCTCTTTGTTCAGGGCTGCTGTAAATGTAAATTGCTAATCAATATTTTAGATTTATATTTGACTAGAGTTGACTCGAACAAGCATTTCTCTAATAAGCTACTCTTTATTCCTTGTCTAACAAATTCAGAAACAATGGTTCCTAGGGACAGTAATTCTAAATGCAGGGTAATTTAAATAAGTCATTCTCCTTAAAGGCACTCAGTCTGTGAGATGAAGTGTTTCAGAAGACTCAGGACTCACCAATTTTATATATCAAGAGAATAGGAAAAGAACAATACTTGAGGACCCTTTCCATTTCTAATACATAGTGGACAAAAAAATGACAGAAAGTCTCTTGCATTGAATTCTTTGGAGATGAATAACTACAATGGAATTAGAATTAGTAGAGGAAATGACGTGAAATTTTTTTTTATCCGACCAATCAGAGACGTAATAACGACAGTTAGTAAAATTACTTTGAACAATTCACTCTTGTCAGAGCCGTCCAAGTCAAAATTACTCTCTAAAATTTACAAATCTATTGTTAACTTATAAAATTTTCTAAACATTTTTTAAATTTGAACTCCACCAGTCAAAATAGGTCATAATCTAATAAGTTTATGGGAAAGGGATGATGGGGTGGTGGTTGAAATGAAGTTATCCATAAATTAACATAAATTTAGTATAATGATTTCTTGAGTAAAGTAATAGTAGGAAGATGTAAATTTAGTATGGAATTGGGTAGGAGTTGTTGGTCCGAACAAGGGACGATCATTAGGTGCTTTCTCTTCTTCCTTGAGCCAAATTGACATGTAAGTCCATTGAGAGAGGACAGGGCCAATTTGGACATAGTCTCTTCTAATTCTACTTCAGACTCTATATCGATTCCTTCCTTTCGTTATTCCAAGTCAGCAGGAAGAAAATCAACCATCAGGACAAACGACGTGAGCAGATTTTTAGACCACCAACACCAGACTTTCCAATTTTCAAAAAAAAAAAAAAAAAAGGAAAAAAAAGTGAAAGTACTTTGGCAGTAGGTAGGAAACTATTACTACAAAAAATATGGTCAACGAAAGTAGTTTTTGAAGCTATTATGAATCCTCCTGTACTTTTCAATTCTGTACAAGACTAAGAATAGGAAAAGGTGGGAAATGAGCAGAAAGTTTCATGGTTTCATTAAAAAAAAAAGAAAGAATGGTTGGGTGATGGTTAAATAGATAGAATGGTTTTGAATTCAAAGAAGTTAACCATATGGATATGGAAAGTTGTTAAAAAGAATTGGTTATTTTCAATGAAAATTTTGAGTAAAAGTAGATATTATTTTTGTTGGTTTTAAGGGAATTAGAGGAGGTGAGGTTATTATTATTTGTAAAAAAAGTAGTGTGATAATGATAAACGGTGGGATGTGGAGCATAATAAATTGATGAAAAGTGTAGTGAAGTATAAAATTGAGGAGACTGAGGCTCAAAGTAAACTTTTTAGACTCATCGTCATGCCAAAGATTTCTTCCCTTAAGACGGCAGAGGGGGTTTGAAAGGAAGGAACCAAGGAAGAGGAAAATCCTTTTCTACTTTACCTTCAAATCCATTTATAATTCGCCCTTAAAAATCATCAAATAAACCAACTCATGCATAAGAAATCCAATAGATACGATTAAGGACCGCTCTACCCATTACAAAAATTTATTATAACAAACCCTTACAAATTTTGAATCTTAAGACNACTCATGCATAAGAAATCCAATAGATACGATTAAGGACCGCTCTACCCATTACAAAAATTTATTATAACAAACCCCTACAAATTTTGAATNATCCAATAGATACGATTAAGGACCGCTCTACCCATTACAAAAATTTATTATAACAAACCCTTACAAATTTTGAATCTTAAGACCATTCATGGACCAACCATTCTTACCAATATCATTACTAAATTTGATCTATTTTCACCATCCTCATCTCAAATCTCAACAATTTGAAACGCAGCTCAACTTTTTATTAATTTTAAATATATTTTTCATAATCTGTAGTTCTGAAAAGTAATCCTTCAATTCTGGGCTTTCTACATTGATTATTGAAATTCAATTCAATTCTTGTGAATTTATCAATCCAATTCAACTTTATATTTTTGAATATTATTCACTTTCTCACCTTACTTTAGTTACTTTACATAAAATGGACTCATGGAGATCCGCTTTAATTTTGACTCATTCAAAATCTAGTATTCAAGTTAAGAAATTAAAATTGGTGAGGTAGGTCCTCTTGATTAAATTTCAGTAATCAAAAGGCTAATAAATCCGTTTAAATTTATAGGGGTTATTTTTTTTCAAATTTTTATAAGAATGGTGTAATATGGATGGGGATATAAGTTGTTATTGAAAAGAAGGTAGAATGAAGGACTCTCCATTTTTATTAAAGAATAGGAAAGTCCCATTCTTATGTGTAGATTTTGAATGATAAATCATTCTTGTAGAAAAGTCAAAAGATCCCAGAAGGGACATGGGAAAGGGAAATGTAATTTAACATGGTCCATATTTCATTTTTTTTTCTTTTTTCATATTTCCAACTCAAATTCATAACGACATCATTATTACAAAAGACTCACTACTACTAACCAGTATCAAAGAATTTTCCTATTATTTTATACCCAACTTTTCAAAATTTGGCAAAAGTGGAATAATTTTTGAAGAAAATAGTAATACAAAAAAAAAAAGAAAAAGAAAAAGAAAGTAGGCAGGAGAATTATGGTAAAAAAAAAGGAGAAAGAAAAAAAAGAACCAAAAAATTTTTTCTCTACGATTAAATTAAATCCTGGTTGAAGTTAGGAGGAATTCACCCAGACGACATTTGCTAAATTTCTATTTGCTAAATTTTTGGTTGAAAAAAAAAAAAAAATTATTTTTTTATATCTCTTGTTGTCTAAAATTGAATGGAAGTGAGAGGCTTTGTAAATGTTTGTAATTAGAAAAGCTCTAAGGGATAAGTAGTAAATTCAATCATCTTCCAAAGCCTGGTTCGGTCCTCAAGGAAATGCATCGATATAAAATGGAGAAAGTGGATAGGTGGATATAGTAAATCCGTATTAACTGAGAGAATATAAATAAGGTCCTGGTTGGATTTGGGAGGAGAGGGAAAGAAGAAAAGAACAGGTAGGATTCCCAGGAGAGAAGAAACTCAATTTAAGATTCTAATGAATAATGAGTGAAAGTCTTAATGAATAAATAAGAGTGAAAGTGGAGAAGATATGGCCCTTGTCTGTAGGGCCAGAGCTCAAAGAAGAGACGTTCGGAGATTCAACGGGGAACCACATCAGTCCTCTCACTACCAAATATTTTGCTCAAACTTATCAAATTCAAATTAATCCTACTCCCATCCACCGAGGAATCAATCACAATCAATCAATCAATCAATCACTTTCAATATTACAAACTTCCTCCTCAATCATTTCTCTTTTCTTTTTACAACCAATCCACTTTTATGCACCCAACAATAATACAAACTCACCAACTTTCTTAATTCAAAAATCCTAAAAACAAACTTCTGTCGAGGGAAGGAACAATTAACTTCTTTTTTTTTCATTTCTTTTCTTCACACATTATCTTTTACGAGATTTCTACTGCAATAATTGTGAAATTAGAAAAAAGTTTTCAAACAAACTCTTGTTTGCGTTTTCTTTGCAAAATTGCTTTCTTCAACTTTACTTTCACCAATCTCAAACTAAGAAAGTAATCAACTCTAATTAGATTTTCTAATTAATTCTACCAGTTCTGCCGCAATAGTCTATATAGTTATTATTCTTCTCTTTCGGATAGAAATTTTATGAAATTTTATAATAGTTGATATAGGTCAGCAGGATAAAAATGTTTGACAAATCTCATAAATAACACTGCATTTGATTACTTAACTAATTCCTGTAAATAATTGAAAATAAAATTNTGTTTGACAAATCTCATAAATAACACTGCATTTGATTACTTAACTAATTCCTGTAAATAATTGAAAATAAAATTTGAAAAGGTGAAATAAAGAATAATATCATAAAGTTCTTTAGTGTCTACATATATAATGTCGAATTCCTCCGTTTTTTTTTCTCTAAAAGCTGCTCAAATTTTCAACAGTTTTTTTTGATAAAAAATATTTTGAATTTTTTCAAAAATCTTCATTAAATGTTTGAAAGGAAGTGTGGTGTGTGTTAATTACTTTCGCATGTCCTCATTAAAACCTTGATAATNCTTCATTAAATGTTTGAAAGGAAGTGTGGTGTGTGTTAATTACTTTCGCATGTCCTCATTAAAACCTTGATAATATCTTTGTATATTTCGACGGAGGAAGATAAACAAGGCCTTCATAAGGTCTTCAAGGCCTCGACGCACGCGGAAACAAACGGTCTACGAACATTATTACAGGGAAACAGCCTTAGGCGAAACTCAAATTTCATTTTCCCCTCATCAGTTAAAACCACAGAGAGAGATGAAAATCCTGTGAAAATTATTACTTTGTACTAATTAATAATAAAATTGTTCTAGTATAACAACCGTCACAGCTGAGAAAACGTTTCAGTTTCTACTTTGCTCTTTTTTATGTAATCAAGGTAGAAAATATTAAAGCCGATAGAGTGAAAGTGAGGGAAGTGAAAGCACTCAAAGGCTTAATAACTTGAAATTTAATTAATTTAATTATAAACTCAGAGTGCCACGTGTATTTGGTAATAATTACGACATCAACTTGTATCTAATCACACTCGACAGCTCTCAGAATGAGTCCAATTTACTTTAGCTACTTCCGAAATGTGGAAGCATCAAAGGAAATTCTTATAAACTTTAGCCGCTAATGCTCATCTGGACGGAATAAAATTGAAGGGATAATAATTATTATTGTTATTACTGGATTTGAGAGTGAGGAGACAAGTGTCACTGCCGCCACGTTAGTCCAAGTTAGGCTAACTGAAGGATTTTTAGTAGTAAAATTCTTAAGTGAGGAGATGAATGACCCTTGAGAAAGTCCTTTTTTCACTCACTCCAGGACCAAAATCCTTAGCTAAAATACAAATAATAAACTAATTAAACTCTCAAACACGTTTCCCAGCTCCCTTTGTCTACATTTTAAATTTGAATCTCTCTTCCTTTCGTCTACTCACATTTGGATAATTATTCCAACAAGAAAAGTTAGTAACTACAAAATTCGTCACCACAGAATAGACAAGGACAATATTTATTGAACTTGCGTCATCTCTCGCTCTTTCAATCTCAATCAAAACCCATAAATTTAATAATTTCTAGACAAAAACATGTTATTCAATTTAATTTACAAATTTTCAATTATGCTAAACCTACGCCCACTTTCTCCTAGCATTTAAACTTCAATGCCATTAGAAACTAAGAATTCTACGACAATTATGATTTATATAGTGCTAAACCCAAATTTTTATATGGTCTTTAAGCATAAAGTAAAAACCCAAAANATGGTCTTTAAGCATAAAGTAAAAACCCAAAATTAATTTATCTATTACAGGACAGGGAATTTTCTCCAAAGAAATCTCAAATCATTACCATTAAAATTTTTCTTAGCAAACTTTGAGTGAAAGTGAAAAAAAAAACNAATTAATTTATCTATTACAGGACAGGGAATTTTCTCCAAAGAAATCTCAAATCATTACCATTAAAATTTTTCTTAACAAACTTTGAGTGAAAGTGAAAAAAAAAAACTTTTTTTTTTGTACAAGCTTAATCAGATTTGATATGAGAGAAAGTGAAAAGAAGGTAAAGTTAATGTATAGATTCTGGTGGGAGGTTTGACCTTTGAAAGAGGCGGTAGGTAATTTGTAAGGATTTTTATTTGAATGAAAGAAGTGCTTGAAAGAGAGACAAGTGGGTACTCTGCATACTCCAAAATAACTTCTACGTTTACTTTCTCTTCAAGAGAAAGGAAAATCAAAAAATTTGATGAAATGACTTATGTAAGCTAACAAGAAAACTTTCACTACCATGCAGTTTGGATTTGTTTGAAAAGTTGAGCGTCAGCCAGTCACGAAAAAGTGGTAAATCCTGAGCTTCACTGAATTTTGAAACCACACTGAAATCATATCCACCACCAGGTCATCCAGACACACGGTCTTACACAGATCACATGGCACATGGCAAAGTTTCCATGGGATTTTCACCAAAATAAAAAAGTCGAAATACAATCTGCCATATTTTACCCTGGTGCGGAAATGAATGAGGGTAAATTTATTATTAACAACAACACAAGACCGTTCGATTGTTAGTCTCAAGCCAGAGAGAATTCCCTCAGCATTCAACCAAAAAATTTTTTTGTAATCCAATATATTATTCGTAAATCATCTCTAGCAGAACCTCCAGTGCCAAAATCCCACCACCATATCCTTCAACAATAATATACAAAAGCTGGTGTTTTACAGAAAGCAAGCTTTAAGAGTAAATAAACAGGGCTAAAAAACCTGTTCACGGTTTTTCAGCGAGTGGGAGGATATGCATGGATCGAATCTCAGAGAAGAGCGGATATGCATGTCCCTCCACTTCAATTGTTTTCCATTTCCTTTTTGTCCTCTGTCAAAATAACGTAATTTCCAATACTTTTAAACGCTCAACCAATCAGGAGGAGATTCAATCCTACCAAGTTTCTAATTCAAAAATAATCACCTACTTTACTTTACATTTTACACCTAAAGTTTCTACTTTCCAAAAATATTTCCATACATCAACTCAAAGCGGTTGTGTGGACACCAATGCATTTGAACCTTTTCTCATCCTTTAATGTTAAAAGGGTTACAACTCTTTCCTACTTTGACTTACTTCTCACCCCAATTATTTTCCCTTATTTTTTTACGTAATGAAAAGATGCGTGGGGAAAAGTAAGGGTGAAGTAAGTTCATCATCCTTTTCCCATTAAAAGTTAGATTGAAGATGATTTTTGTATAGTTTTTTTTTCTTTTTTTTTTGGAAAAAATGACATAGGGTTGGGGTGAAAGGTCGTTGGCCTTGTGCCATTTGTTGAAGAGCCATTGTGATATGACAAGGCCAGGAGAGAGAGGGTCCATAGTTGAGACTTGTCTCCCTGATATAGCGGTATGTAAGGGTTCGACCCTTCAGTAGGTCAACAACCATCCCCTTCTAGTTCTTTTGTTTCCCTCATTCATCCTTCTACTTAACTTAAACCCTCAGACCAAGATACACACTTTTTACGACCCTCTTCAAGAATACCAGGACACAACAGGAAGTAGGGAAGATGAGCCACTTTGTCAAGCCAAAAAACCGCCTTGATCTCGTTTTTTTTTAACATAGTTGAATTGCCCGAAAGCACGTGGAGTCAACAACCCTTCTAGACTCCCCCTTTACTTTCACTTGTTGGTTAATTGTCACTTGTACGGATTAGTTAAAAATAAATAAAAAATTTAATAACTAATAATCTTTAGTCAAAGTACATATTAGTCTCTGTCTATGGTTCTTATCATATTTAGGATGTGAGAGTCCTTTGTAAGATAAACGTTAAAATTTTCATTAGAGGAGAGGATCTCATAATTTTCGATTCAGCCAGCCTATATTATTAACTTCCTTCCAGATATATTTTTGGAACTTTTTTTTTTGTGTTGATAAGATAAAAAGTATGAAACACGAGGAGATGAGAGGGGGGCTAAAGTGAAAGACGAAATAAATGAGAGAACATAGCTGTAATGGTGGATTTGGTCACATTGGATGCCTCTGGTGGATCATTTTGGTCTTCCAAACGTGACTCCAAGGGTGACGTCAACGGTGATTGATCAACCGTGACAGTTTTACCCTCCGTGTCCAGATGTTGATTAAAAAAAGTTTACAATTTCGTATAATGTCTGCTGCGGTTTGGTCTTTTTTATTATTATTACCAGTCTTCCCCAACGACCACTGTGACAGAAGGCAGCCAAGCAAAGGGATTTTTTTTTTCAAAATTTTGGTTTACTCCAAAAGCGTTAAACGGTTAACAAAAAATAAAATATTATTTTCTGCTGCAAAAATTTTGCGTTGACTACCATGAATTAATAGAAATCATTTTTACTTGATTTAATCTTAAGTTTGAATAATTATTGATTCTATCAATCAATAATTGATTCTCCAATATGTGAATGCTAGGTGTTGAAAAAGGTAAAGGTACATGTTGCTGTCACAAATTACCATGACTTTGTTTTAATTCATAATTCATGATATTTCGTCGTCAATGTTGAATATTGAAAGGAAAAGATTTGTAATCAACAAAAAGATTTAGATTTAAGAATATTGCTGTAAGAATGATTTGAGGAAATGAGAAATGTAACTAAATTCTTCGAACCAATTGTTGTGCCTCCTGTAAGCTAATATTTAACCTTACATATACTCACCTACGTCAAACATTGGTTATGTATTTTAGCATTGACAAAAGTTATTTTTGGCATTAGAATACTAATTAAGAGGTAAGGTTCCTTACCTTGAATTGTAAATCCGTTTGATTTAGAGCACCAGTAGAGGAATAATAATTATGGAAATGAGTCTAAGGAATATCCAGTTTGATGAAAGAATAATGGAGAGTATTGTTGTAGTAGTGGATAAGTGCCTTAAGTCCCACTTGTAGCAGGTGCGTCGTGCACCTTCACCTTCACACTTCCTATTATGCAATGGAAATGTTTTTGAACGAGGGTTCTATTTTCTACCACCTCCCGCTCCCTTTACTAATACCTAGGAGCCACAGGTAATAAATCCAAATGACAATTGGAGTTTCTACAGAAGATACCTTCCCAACAATAATACTTTCCCTCTGTCGCTCCGTCCATTGTTGCAGGTGCAGCAGTTGTATTTCCAACCAACTAACTACGTCCTAAACCTACCAAACGCGCCTCTCTCTCTCTCTGTCTTTGGAAGTTTACAACTCAAGAATCACAATAGACACACGAGGATGTTTTTCAATCCTTCTTATCCCAATCTCCAAAATTTTTAAATATTAGGTAATAAAGGGTTAGATTGAAGATCTTAGGTGATAATTCTGTACATTGTGGAACAAAAATGAGCTCCACCACTAGAACCTGTCCCACCGAATCTTCGGTTAGTGGCATTAACAATTCTAAAAAAAATTTCACTGATGATAAATGGAAGTAGTGGTATTGAAAGGGTTGAATGTCAACACTCGCCGAAGCGGGTTATATAATCTCTTTGTTTGTTTTTTTTTTTGTAAAATTGAAGGTATTAATAGTGGGTTAGCGTCTAGAATTGTGGTAAATTGTGGAGTCGCTGGACTCCTCCGCCCGGTCCTCGTGTTAATTTCCTTTTGTTTAGGAGTATATTCCCTCGAAGCACATTTTGGCTCGCCGTCTTTCCCACACACACACAAACTCCGAGTATTGAGGACTGAAGCACATAGCCAACTCATAGTGAGAGAAGGTTCGATGAAGAAAAAATCGATTCAACTCTCTACATCTCCAGAAATCATCTTTTGCGCACCACATCTCTCCTCCTTGTGTGTGAGTGTGTGTGCTTGGCTATAGTCAACCCAAGAACAACGCTTCGAGCTAACAACGAAAGCTACGAAACTTAGGGCTAGAGACTAAAGTTTCACTTTCCTCAGCTTCTATCACCAACTTTGTATTATAAATAGTAGAGAGACGCGGTGGAATATTTTTTTTTGGTAATGAAGAGGAGGTCGAGAGCCCAGGTGTCCTTCCATAAAATAAATTCTAATTGATCCCAATTAAAATTTTACCGGAAAGTTCCGGAGAAAGTTCTACGAAAGGTCAGAGGAAACCCGACGAAATGCTCGGCAAAATTATGGATCCAAACTTACTACCCGCTTTTTTTCTTACAGGGGATAAACTCTACTCCTTCTTGCATTATACAAATAAACTAAAATTTTCACAAGGGGAGAATTATATTTACCATCTCTCGTTCAATTTCATTCAAATGCTCAAATATCAAAGAATTCCCTAAAAAGAGAATGGAAAAGAAGAATTATTCTTTTCCAAGGAAAGGGTTAAAATGTAATAACTATTAAAAAAAGTAAAACATTGAGTCCATAATTTAGGAGAATTCTATAATAATTTTTGACATTGAAGAAAAATCTCTATAGGATTCAACTCTTGTGTATGATCTAGAGATGTGAATGTGAGGGAAGCTGTTGTAATATGGTTGGTAGAGTTCAAGTCTATGGTTCAGAGTTTTCTATTATAACTTTGTGTCTAATCTTAGGGTGTACGAGGTATAACCCTTTGAGATTATTACGAGCTCAACATATAGGCAATAACATAGCTTTGGTTCCTTTTACACAAATTCGTATCTAACTCTTTGTTATTCCACATGCTCGTGTATAATTTACCTATTTTTTATTCACAATTATTAGAAATAACCCTTGAGGGTGGTTTTTATGAAGGAGAAATGGAGGATACCCTTAAACATCATTCAACCCTTCTTACATCTTACATTCAACCAATTAAAAATCAAACAGCGCCTATTATATTCCTTTTCTTAAGTGTTTCAGATCATGCGATCATAATGCAAATTATAGATTATACTAAATTATGAAAGGCTTCATCAAATTTTGAAATTGGTTTTTACCAACAAGAGTACAACACAAACAAAAAGAATAATGTTAGCTTAAAAAAATGCAAGAGAATGCTAGTCGTATTTTGTTAATTTTATTTCTGATTAAGCTTCTCAGTAAAGCCTTTGGGTAGGAAGTTATTAAAAAATGAGTATATTCTGGAATTTGAAGTTTCTGATTGGTCTAAATTGTCTGTATAAAGTATAGTTTGGTTGGGATTGGTTCCTTTATTAAAAAATAAGAAATCGATGTGTATGTATATTGGAAGGGAAGGGTTATTAATTTGAGTGAACCCTGGGACGATGATCCGGTTTTCATAGGAAATGAATAGAGAAAATGAAACTCCGCATGGTATTTTCATTTTCATTTTAATTTGATCTTGTTCCTCATGGTCCCACTATGACTAGACCTAGGAGTCCTTGTCTTGCTCATGATCCGTTCTGTCTCTCCGTCGTCGTCATGACAACAATCATAATCGGACCACCAGGCCCACTCCACACGTCTGGTTTCAATTATACCCACCCTCTTAGAATAACACCACACACTTATTAGTCTGCTCTAACCCATTAAGCCAAAAATGGTATTTTTCAAATCATGAAACTCTTCTCGATTCCATTATTAGCCATCCAGCATAACATTTTATGACACCTTGTCCTCTCTGATTGGCTGACGACTCCTCAGAGGTCATCCAGAGGTCATCCAGAGAACCGACAGAAACCAACCATTATTGATGATGACGCAGGGAGTGAGAATGAGAAATGAGATCACTTTCTCACGCTTTCAGAACTTGAACTCATTGGAGAAAATCAAGAGGACAAGAATAAAGTCTTAAAAGTATAGTTGATGCCGACTGTAGTAGGGACATAAACCATACTTTGTGAAATTAGGAACCTCTTTCGGTCCTAAATTAGGGGAAATGTCTTCTTCTAACACTTTGATTCTACTTTATGATAATTGGGAAGGACACATTCTATTTATGACCAAAAACTTTCACCTAACTTCTTCTGATGCAGGAAATTACGTCCGTTTTTAAAAGGGGAGGGGGGAAATAATGAAGTATGATTGGGCTCTTCTTCAGAATCATTTCATGAATTTCCAAAATACCGACTTTCTTTTTCATTTTTTTTCCCGTGTTCTCATACTTAGGAAAGGAAAATTTTGAGAAAAAGATGGAAATGAAAAGACTAAGGTAATAATATGTTGGTAAAGATGAACCTCTGGAGTAAGACATTTAGAAGAAAACGTGAATGGATTTCCAAACTTTCCGTCTGACCAGAATGAGAGAAAGTTGGAGGGAGAGAAAGTGTGTTTGTTGGTCCCGTGGATGTAAAACATGTATTGGGTAAATTACTCCGAGGTTGAGACCTATCAACTCTACCATGCTCTTTCTTCGAGTAATTGAGCACAGGTTCCCAACCTTCTTACGTCTATCGAAAAACTTTATAAACTCTTATTGGACCCTCTGTTTTATTTGTAGAACGGGATCTCTTGTAGTGGTCCTTTCCATCCAAAAAAAAAAAAAAAAACCCGCAGAAACGACAAAGATCTTTTTCTCCAGTGCAAATACGGAGAGATTCCCGGGTAGCGTACTAAAACTTTGAGTTAACCCCCTGCTACTCTACTCGGGATTCTGATCAGGACCGGAACAACACTTCGGTTTTTACCAAAATACATTTACTCAAATCTTTCAATCTAAAAAAATATTTCTTTTTTTTTTCGTTTTCAAGCAATTAATTTTGAAAATTCGAATTAACTTTCGTCTCATAACTCTTTCAAAAGGAATGATAAGTAAGTCATCAATGAAATATTCTTAAAAAAATGCCTCAACTTTATCCATCATGGACATAAACCTCTAGCTTTATTTGCTGGTAGAGATTTATAATTATTTTTGTTTTTAAGTAACTTGATTATACGAAACGTAATAATAATAATTGCTGAAGCANAAAGATCTTTTTCTCCAGTGCAAATACGGAGAGATTCCCGGGTAGCGTACTAAAACTTTGAGTTAACCCCCTGCCACTCTACTCGGGATTCTGATCAGGACCGGAACAACACTTCGGTTTTTACCAAAATACATTTACTCAAATACAAATCTTTCAATTTAAAAAAATATTTCTTTTTTTTTTCGTTTTCAAGCAATTAATTGTGAAAATTCGAATGAACTTTCGTCTCATAACTCTCTCAAAAGGAATGATAAGTAAGTCATCAATGAAATTTTCTTAACAAAATTCCTCAACTTTATCCATCATGGACATAAACCTCTAGCTTTATTTGCTGTTAGAGATTTATAATTATTTTTGTTTTTAAGTAACTTGATTATACGAAACGTAATAATAATAATTGCTGAAGCATCTCACTGTCAGTATCTTCCAAATTCAAAGAAACACAACACTTATTCCTATGTGAATTATTTTTTAATTTTTATAAATTAATAGTATTAATATTCAACAACGTCTAACCAGTAAAAGTTTTTTCATTTTCAATTAGAATTTTTTTAAAGAAAAATTTCTTTCTCTGAGCGTTTCTGTGGCTCTGTTGTAAAAAGTAAAAATCGTTTTTGAGGGACATATGAGTAGACTTGTAAATTGTGAAAGACCAAGTAAAGGTCTCAAATCGATCTTTTATCGACCAATAGTCTTCATTATGAACAAAAGGGAGGAGAAAGGTGTAGAAAATAACCACCAATCATGAGTTCGATGGATGTTCGAAGGCTGAGTCACCAAGTGACCCTTTCATATCTGTATTTTTAAGTTAAACATTTCTAATTTCTGTCCTTGGCTACTGTTTAATATATGACTCACCAGTCCAAGGGTTTCTAAGAATTTCTGTCTTTCTATTTCTCTAAAATACTTATTTTTCAATAAAGGTCAGTTAGTCCATTTTCAAACTNGAATCAAACGTCACACATCTACAATTGTGAAACATCTCAGGAAATGTTCAACCGCTTGAAGGATATCAACTCTGACTCAAGCACGTTGAACAAGCAACACTCAATTAGCTCAATTTTTAAGTTACAAAGTGGGGAAAGATCAACCGACTCTGACAGTCTACAGGGAAATTGAAGAACTAGCCCGTGCACTAAATGACATGGGTGTTAACATGGACAATACCACGGTAATAACTAAAATTGTATCCTCTCTACCAAATGAAAAATATCTCGCTTTTAAGAAATCATGGGACAGCGTCCCTGAAAGCTCACAAACAATGACAATGCTTCTGGCGCGCCTTAGAAAAGAAGATCTAGAACAATCTTATTTNTTCTGGCGCGCCTTAGAAAAGAAGATCTAGAACAATCTTATTTGGAACCGGAAAAATCTCATAGCAAACAATCAGCAGCGTTTGGAACACATACTCCTACAGCCACATATGGCACAACTGGATCAAGGGAAAAGAATAGAAGCAACATAGAACAACTAAAGAAACGAACAAAATGCAATAACTGTGGCAAATATGGGCACTGGAAAGCAGAGTGCCGAGCTCCACGGAAGCAAGGGATTCAAACAGGTCAACAACAGTCAAGTACTCAGGTTCGCTCACAGACTGGAGAAAGTCAACGGTACTCCCATCAGAACTCGCGGCCAAACTCGCATCAAGGAAATCAAGGCAGACACACACAAAGTGAAGGTTCTCAGCATAATACGGCTCACCTATCAAATGCTTTCATGGTAAACTGTGATGCTATATTCGACCCCAAGACATCCTGGATCAGTGATTCAGGAGCGACTCAGCATGTTAGTGGCCAACGATGGTGGTTCCATGACTATACTTCTTTTCTGACCCCGAGATCTGTCTCACTAACAGATCAAAGTGAAGTCAAAGCAATTGGAGTGGGAACAGTTCGACTGCTCGCCTACGTTCAAGGAGAGTGGCAGGAATGCTCACTTTCAGAAGTGCTTCACATCCCTGGAGCAATAAACCTATTTTCGGAGGGAACATTAGCTCAAAAAGGTTACAGAATCATTCGGGATTCCAAAGGTACGAACTATATCAATAATACTGAATCGTTGGGACCGGTAGGTGTGTTCCAAAATGGAATGTATATAATGAAATTTAAGCCAATGAAAGTTTCAGCTTTTAGCTCTCGCTTCGCCATGACGAAATTATGGCATGAACGGATGGCTCACATCAATGTNTCGCCATGACGAAATTATGGCATGAACGGATGGCTCACATCAATGTGAAATATATCCAAGAATCAGTCAAAAGAGACGCAATAGGAGTTCCATTAGGTGAAGTAGATGGCCAAATCTCATGCGATGCCTGCCATTTTGGCAAAGAATGTCGGAAACCATTCCCATTTGTGAAACTACCAACTCTGAGAAAACCTGGAGAAAAGATTCATGGAGATCTTTCCGAAAAGATGCCTACAGAATCACTCGGAGGAGCAAAATTCTTTCTGCTTCTAAAAGATGACTGCACAAGTTTCCGTNACAGAATCACTCGGAGGAGCAAAATTCTTTCTGCTTCTAAAAGATGACTGCACAAGTTTCCGTATCGTATATTTTTTAAAACACAAAGATGAAGCAGCGAACTGCATACAGGACTTTATCAAGATGATTGAAAAACAGACTGGAAATCCAGTAAAGGTCTTTAAATCCGACAACGGGGCTGAGTTTGTAAATCAAACTCTCTCATTCAAGAAAGATCTTATACCTTAGTAGGTACTTTGGTGCTGTCCCTATTGTCCCGAATCCAATAGGAAAATTGAGCGGGACATGCGCACGCTTAAAGACTCAGCACGAGCAATGATGGTTCAATCTGGATTATCTGAATTCTTGTGGGCAGAGGCGATCTCTACTACTGTTTACATCCACAATCGCCTGTTGAATTCACAAAGCCTTGATATGACTCCGTTCGAAAGAATATTTAA
Source organism: Holacanthella duospinosa (assembly GCA_002738285.1). Lineage (NCBI taxonomy): Eukaryota > Metazoa > Arthropoda > Collembola > Poduromorpha > Neanuridae > Holacanthella > Holacanthella duospinosa. The sequence goes on along the minus strand of NIPM01000011.1, from coordinate 1,392,912 downwards.
CAAGAAACCATCCCTTCATCACTTACGCGTCTTTGGGTGTACAGCCTTCGCACAAATTCCAAAGGAAAAACGTCAGGTGTGGGATCCCAAAGCAGCTAAAATGATCCTGGTTGGATATGATCGTAATTCAAATCACTATCGCTTGTATAACCCTAATAACCGTTCTATTATCATTGCGAGGAACGTGACATTTGAGGAATATAGAGGAGAAATACGTAATCTGTTCCAAGGCGAGATCAATGAAGAAATTGAGTCAGGAGGCTCAGATTCTTCAGAAAGTGAAACAATCATTGCCGATCCAGACTCAGAATTGGAAGAGAGAAATGGACTAACATTGGAAGATGGCACGAGAATTACTGCTCCTCAAGACATGACTATTCTCATAAAAACGCCCACTGGAAATTTTAAAGCTAAAATTCCAAGTCAGGGTTCAACAAAAGTAAAGCTTCCAGCAAAAGTCAAACCACAGCCAGAGCGAGTACTGCGACCTCGCTCATCTCTCCGCGCTCCAGATCGTTTATCTTACAAAGCAAATGCAACAATCACATCAGATGAACCTCTAACTTTCGATGAAGCTCTATCATCCAAAGAATCAGCTGACTGGAAACGTGCTATTGACTCAGAACTATCAAGCCACGAATTAAACCAAACATGGGAAATTGTAAAGCTCCCTTCTAACACTAAAACAAATATTTTGGACAGTAAATGGATCTTCAAGAAAAAGCTAAATCAAGACGGAACCATAGACAGATTCAAGGCAAGGTTGGTCACACGTGGTTTTCGCCAAAAATATAGAATAGATTACGGTGACACTTTCTCTCCCGTCTGCAGATTTGAATCTATTCGTCTGGTCCTTGTTATCGCAGCTGCAAAGAACTACTTCATCAAACAGTTCGACGTCGCTACTGCATTTTTACACGGAAAACATGAGGAGACCATTTACATGGAACCCCCACAAGGTCTTGAAATTAAACCCGGATTTATCTGTTTATTGCGCAAAAGCCTCTACGGTTTAAAACAAGCGCCAAAATGCTGGAATACTACATTTGTAAAATTTTTGGCCGAACTGAACTTGATTCCAAGTAAAAGTGATCCCAGCGTTTTCATTGGTTCATTTGCAGGAGCATTTCTCATCATCATTCTCTATGTTGACGATGGATTAGTTTTCTCCACAAATAAGAAGGCAGTTGATCAAATCATAGAGCAAATTCAAAAGACATTTGAAATTAAAACATTTGAGCCAAAACACTTCGTGGGACTAGAAATTTACAGAGATGAAACATCTGGTGGAATTATTCTAACGCAGAGAAGTATGATTAGAAACTTGCTAGAGCAATTCAACATGCAGGATTGTAAAGGAGCCACCATCCCAATGGAACCAAACCCAAATCTGAATCTAGCTACTGTTGGTGCTGGCGACAAGAACATTCCGTTCAGAGAACTAATTGGCTCTCTCCTCTTCATATCACGCACAACCAGGCCGGATATCTCGTTTGCTGTTACTAAGTTAGCTCAGTACTCAGCAAATTATGATGAAAATCACTGGAACGCTGGGAAGAGGATTGTTCGCTGTCTCAAAGACACAATTTCATTCGGACTAGAATTCAAAGAAAACACTCAACTCACCCTGACAGGATACACTGATTCAGACTATGCCGGGGATGTGAGAGACCGAAAATCAACAAGTGGTATTGCCTTCTTATTGGGAACATCACTTATTTCATGGATCAGCCAAAAGCAGAAAATTGTGGCAATGTCATCAACCGAGGCAGAATACATCGCTCTCGCAGTTGGGGCAAAAGAAGCCGTTTGGTTGAGAAATTTCTTAAACGAACTCGGGTTCCCTCAGAGTTGTCCAACTGAAATCTTCATCGACAACCAAAGCGCCATTCGTCTTGGGTATAACCCGGAATTCCACAATAGGACAAAGCATATAGATGTTCGCTTCCATTTTGTTCGTCAGCTGATTGAAGAAAAGAAAATAGAACTCGAGTATATCCCAACGTAAGATCAGACAGCTGACGTCTTCACCAAACCCTTAGCAAAGAACAAATTTCAAGAAATGCGATCGGCTCTTGGAATAAAGAACTTTGAAAATGAGGAAAAATCAAAAGCTCCTACCACCAAGTCCGGAAAAAGCACAAAGACTCTAGGAATACTAAATTTTATTTCACTGTTGATGTTGATTTTAGGAGTCACGTGCCCTTGCTCGCCAATGCTTCTCCAGACCACACAAGCTGTTCTCTGGAGGTCTAGCTCAACACCAGTCACTCAAGGAAACTACCGGGTAATGCTCACTATCAAACTAATCAATCCCTGTCAAGGACTGAGTGAAACCGTAATCCATCGTGACATTCTCCGCGACATCAAACAACAGTGTGAAAAGTTGTATGAAGAAGCTTTTGTTGAGGAACTGACAAAGCTGTGCCCTGTGGAGAATAACAGGACTGTATTGATGCGCTCAAAACGGTTTATTATTTTACTCACAATTGGGCTAATCGTCGCAACAATTTTGGCCTCAGTTGGTATTGCAGCAACGACAGTGGCAGTTACCAACGCAGTAAAAATTAACTCCCTGAATCAAGTGATGTCTGAGCAACTGAAGAAAGCTGACGAAATGAGTAAGAAGCTGGATTTTATCGAAGCAGAAATTAACACCATAAGACGTGAAATGGACAAAATTATTCAACGTCTGGAGGATCAAGAGACCGACCTCAAAGAGTTTAAGGATAAACACGCTTCTTCCAGTTTCCTCATCTCTATGTTAACAACCCGACTTATGATCGCTAAACAAGTTATGCAGGAGGCGAACCGTCAGATGAAAGCTGGAAAAATACATGCACCGTTTTTGGACTATTTCAACTGTTCACTGCCATGCGAGAATACTTACCCAATTTCGATGGTAAAAGTGAGACATTGCTATGTCAACCCAAACCGAGAAGAATTTTCGCTTGATTTTGATGTACCTATAATTAACAAAACTCTTCATCTTGTAGAAGCCGACCCGTTCGACCTCATGGTTAAAAGCGACGACAAAACATGTAGAGTGACATATACTGGACCAAGGAATGCCATCATTTCTGAACAGGAAGGCTGTATCACAGGAATTAACATAAGACCCCAAGCAACCCATGACATGATTCTCTTTCCTACCTCAGGTTGCCTCTCACAGACGAAACTTCCAAATGAGACTAAATATTTCAAAGTAGAGGGGTGTGCCAAATCTCACACAGGTAATGAATCGGACTACATCCAGGTGAAGCCGCACTATAGTTCAAACTTTATATATTGCCAAGGAAGGAAGGAAGTTCTCTGGAAATCGATGGGAAAACTGAGAAATGTCCAGACAGCGTCTTCATATTACTCGTCACGGTCTCTTTCAAAATCAACAACATGACCTTTGTCGGAACAACCGTTCATCTTGAGCATCAGGAAAAACTGGATCCANAAATCAACAACATGACCTTTGTCGGAACAACCGTTCATCTTGAGCATCAGGAAAAACTGGATCCATTGTTCACATTCAAGACAAACTGGCACTTTCGCCCCCAGGTGAACATTTCAGAGTTAAAGCATTCCCACTTCAACGAAAATGAGAAGAATGAAAACTCTAAGACATCTCTTGATCATCCTATGACATGGGCCACAGGAGTCATCTCAGTGATCACTATACTACTATTCATCCTGCTGGCCTACATCATTGTCCGGAACCGTAAATTCAAGATTTCGGTCATCGCTCAACCAGAAGAAATTCAAATGGAAAACTTAGAAACTCAAGATTGAGGGGAAGTGTAGAAAATAACCACCAATCATGAGTTCGATGGATGTTCGAAGGCTGAGTCACCAAGTGACCCTTTCATATCTGTATTTTTAAGTTAAACATTTCTAATTTCTGTCCTTGGCTACAGTTTAATATATGACTCACCAGTCCAAGGGTTTCTAAGAATTTCTGTCTTTCTATTTCTCTAAAATACTTATTTTTCAATAAAGGTCAGTTAGTCCATTTTCAAACTTAAAGAAGCAAAGTCACTCTAACAAGTTCAACAAAAGGCAGAAGAAGTTTGAAAATTTTAAACAAAGGAACAAAATAACAACTAACAAAATAAAAAAATAAAAAAAATTTTTTTTTGATCTATTCTCTATGATGAAAGTTTAACGTAAAATGTATAACCATTTATTCACACCAGGCACTGGAAAAACTAGAAAATTTGTTTGGGTGAAAGGTTATGCGGAGAAAGTTTTTGCTGGAGAAAGTATTTTGGAAAACATGAGGAGAGGGAAAAAAAATGCAATTTAGACGAAGAATGTTATTAAAAAGTAAGGAATATTTATATGTATCTTTTAATATCTGAAACTCATTTCCATAAACTACTTTCCTTAACGGGATCCACGAGGATTCGATCTAATGTTCTTTTTCTAAACACAAAACCAACTTTACAAAAATCCAGAAAAAATGAAAAGACCATATGCACACAGGAAGGAGAGAAAGTTTAACTTTTGATTCCCGGTTGAGTTCTCTATGCCTATAACTCTAGTCTTTCAAAAAAAAGTTAGGGAATTACTTCTTTTAAAAAAGTATAAAAGTAAACATTAGTTTTTTTTGTGGGATTTTCCTGTTCAATAAAAGATCTAGTGGAGAAAATATGAGGACGAAAAACTTTGACAACTTTTACTCTATTTGTGTTGTAAATTGTAAATTCTTGACAACAATACCCATGTAAAGTCGTGGCGAAAGAAAAATAAATAAAAAAGTATGTAACGTTGGAAAAGAAAAAATTATTTTTACACATTCGGATCGAAGGAGAAAGCAAACAACACTGTCGATTTCATCCAAAAAATTAAACAGAGAGAATTATAAGACGATCAAAAAAGAGAAAGTCTTATAAATTCATTTTCACTTTCACTCAAACATTTCTTATCAAAAATGAATAAGGTTTTCACTGAACTTTATGTATTAATATTGAAAAATAATTCTTATTAGATGAAAATGCTAGGAAATGAACCCATTTCTACTTATTTTTTAGTACTTATAAAAAATGAACCTGAAAACCAGATAGAAACGCATATAAATGTCCTCACCATCAAATAAAAATAAATGGAGAAATTTTTTANTGAACCTGAAAACCAGATAGAAACGCATATAAATGTCCTCACCATCAAATAAAAATAAATGGAGAAATTTTTTATATTTTTTATTTCAGTAGGGTTGGAATTGGAAAAAGTCATTTTCAATCCCTCATATGATTTCCAAGAGCTAAAAAAATTTGTTTGTATCAGACAATAACAAGATTCATTTGGAACATAGACGAAGCGATGAGGATGTCGATGAAGAAATTTTGGACAACAAATTGTCCATAATCAAGAGTACAGGAAAGGTCAACTTCATTAATGATAGGCCTTGAAGACATCACTTCGCTACCACTGCGAATAAACTCTGAAGATAACCTTTCATTTTTTTACGTGTTTTGAACTTTTACCGTTTCTAGATTAATCTGCCTAGCAGAGTTGCGCAAGGGAGACGAGAGGATGACCTTTGACCCATTTCATTGGATGTCCATAACCAATGGAAAAACAGAAAAGAGTTATAGTTTTTTTGTTTTTCAAAAAAAATTGATTTAATCAATTTCAAACAAATTAGTTAATCAAAGTCAGAGAGGTTTGGTTGATATGGAGCATAAATTGAGTCCATGTTTTAAATTAGGCTCATTGGAAGAATAAAAATTTGGATGAAGCAGTGATGATGAGGGCCTTTTCCGTTTCTCTTCTGTCTAATTTCTATGAATTGCGCTTCTAAAGAGATAAATCAAAGCGTTGATGTCGCTCCAGCTGCTTCTGTCGCTTGTTTTTCCTCTGAAGCCTCTAATCTAATTACTAATTGTACCATATGGTGAGTACGAAATGACTCATTTTCTTCTATTGTCCAGCAGAACCCTTCCGTTTCTTTAGTCTGATTAGCTCTCTTCAAATCAAGCATCCTTTTCCTGTTTAGTTTCGTCTTATATTTTCAGCAGAAAGGTTTTTTTTTTTGAAATATGAGACTCAAAAGGGTGAATTATGAATTTGATGGAATTGGATTAGAAGGGGTAAATAGAAAGCAAGTTCCATGTTCCACCCGCATATGTCCTTCGGACTTTCATCGAAAAAAAATTTTTTGCAAGCTGAATATATGAGAATCCTGCCTTTTTTTCTCTCTTCTTTTTTCAAAAGAATTTGATTTTCTTCTCTTTTCTTCCATTTTAATTCGAATTTTGATAGAAGGGTTGGTGTTGAGTGACGACTGGGTTCTTTCCGTGGCGGAAGGAAAGCTATCCTCACAATTTCATCTTCTTTTTTTACTACGAGTAACAGATGATGCTCCTTGTTCGTCAACAAATTCACAATAACGGCTAGGAGAAAGCTCCAAGAATTTTCTTATTATGTCACTTTTTTTTTCCAGAAAATTGAATTTTTTGGCGTAAGAAACCAAGTTAGAATGAAATCTTCCTCAGAGGGAGGGCGTTAATCTTCCTACCTGGCAAAAGAAAAATTGAATGTAAAAAGGAAATTGGATTTTGCTAGAAAATCGGGTTAATATTAAGGCAGACTAACCCAACATTTCATTTTTTTTCCTTTACATCTTTTCAAAAAAAGAAGAAAAAAGAGAAGAGAAGAAGAAGAGAGTAATAGTTTTGGTAAAATAGGAATAAAGAGTTGTTAGTTGTGTAAAAATGGTTAGCGGTTTGAGTAGGTGGGAATGGTTCTGTGTTTTGTAGATAAAAGACAGAGTCATAATTTAGAATTTAACCTTCAGATTAATTGCATAGGGAAGGAGTTATTGGACTGTGCCTTTGGGTGGGAAAAAGCCAATTTCAATTCAACTCTTGCCTGTAGGGACTTTCACTTTTTGGCTACTGCTACTTACAGTACTTTCTCTCTCAAATTTTCGCACCACTGCTTTCACCTTCATTACAAAACTCCTACTCCTCTGTTGGTGACAAATACGAGCAGCTCTTTTTTCGACCAATCACAACCCTTCAAATCCATCCCTCTCTAAATTCTAAAAGGAGAAATAGTGAAAGTGACAAGAGGAAATGGACGATGGAAGAGAGAGAGCGACTACGACGACCATATTGAAATCTTCGCAAAAAACGACTCTCTGCATAATTTTCTCTCCCGTCGCCAGTTTAATCAAAACTAGAAGGTCGTTTTTTGGGATAGAGAATATAAAATTGGAAGAGTCGAAGTCTAATTCTTTGAAGGGGACCCGGGTGTTTTGGAATCTCGGGTTTTCGGGGCTGTTGAGTCTCTCGTTCTCGACGACCATTTGGAAAAATCAATACTTTCATTTGCGAGGTACTTCGTCATCCGCCTATATTCTGTGCGTGTATTTCCAACAACTTTTCCTATAAAATATACCCCCAACGCCGAGCCCCCTGCCGTAAAACTCATATTGATTTTTCCGTTCAAACCTCAAACTTTGGCTAACTTCAGAATAAAATTTTACTCATCATTTTGAAAATAATAAAGAGGTTTCGATCTTACAGATAAGAATTAAAACTAGTAAATTCTTGTAATGTATTCAAATTATTTTATATCACAGACAACTACGACATAGGTACTGTTGACTATATCCGGTTTTAGATTAAACTTGGACCAACTACTCCCAAATTCTTCTCCAACGTTGTCAAATAGAAGCCATTAAAACACCGAAAGAGTCTAAATAGAAGTCAGAGACTTCCAAGCAACAAACAATAGTCATTGGAGAAAGAAAGCGGATTTGAAGCGAAATAATGCAATGTTTTTGGCCTTTCTACTTTCTCTAAAAAAAAACACTACTATAACTATACTCAAGACAATAATAATAAAACTTGCTACTACCGCACCACCAGCACATGCCAGTTAAATGTGTAAACGAAAAAAAAAAAAAGAAAAGTGAAAGCCAAAGGCCTAGAAAGAATTTCAACCAGAAATTTTCTTGTAACGTAGTTGTTATATTGATTTTTTCCTTCGGACTTTCACCACTTCTTTTGGCTGTAGAAAAAGCTTTGGAAGAGATTAGGCATCGGCCCAGACAGGATTTTGAAAAAGATTACATAGAGTTTAGATTGTAAATTTTCCATCTGAGTTAGACTTGGACAGAGTTTCATGGAATTCAGCAGCATTTGAGGAGCATTAATATGAATTTGATTTACTAATTGCTTTCTACACTCATTTTCTCCAGGGACTCGGTGCTTTTAGTTCTCTACTTCATTTGAGCCCATTAAGCCCAAACTCATTTCATTCCATGTATTTTCTATTATTTTTTTTTCTTCTTAAAATGTCAAAGGTTAAACGATCTAGTTGGAAAGGTCAAAGCTTAGCCTTCGGTTTTTACTAACAACTCTTGTCTACTTCCGGAACTCCGAACAACTGCGAGTCTCCGAAAAAATCAAATATTTTATACCAGAAAAAAAAATCTATAAACAGTTGAATTTCATCAAGAATTTACTGATCTACGACATGATTTGGTATATGACTATAAGGGGGAAAAAAAATCTCATTATGGTGGTAAAAATCGTGGAGCAGGAGTAATGGTTTAAATTAGAGAGATAGAGAAACGAAAATATAGTGAAAGTAAAAAGAAAAGGATAACATTGAAAGAAAGGATACCGATGGAGTAATTTTGAGACAAGACTAACATAGATCCATTAAACTTAGAAACTCCTTCTGTCCTCACCCAAATGGATAACGAAACTCATGTTTTGGGTCAGAAAAAAAAACTAACCCCCCACCTTAGAATAACACATTAGAATTTGAGACGGCTAAAATAACAAAAGAAACTCTAATTATAATAAACAAAACGGGATGTTGAGAGTTTTGATGGAAATTATTCTAATGATTTGAAAAAGAGAGTTGAAAGTTGTAGTAGAGCTTAAAGTAATGAAATGAAAGTGTAAAAAGGGAAGTTTAGATGTTGACTGGCTGTTTAAATCTAAATAGTAGTAGAATGAATGGAATGAAAAGAAGGTATTTGTAAATTCCGCCTGAGGGGATGTAAGTAGGGAAAGTAAAGTCTAAAAAGGAGGTAACAAAGTCGAAGAGTTTATAATAATGAATGGAAATGGTTGAGATGTAATGAATGAGTAGTGGCGGGAGTTTTTGAAAGAGGTGAATAAATGAGGTTCTCACATGTGAAAGGAAATGATAAGAAAGAAGGTAGGAGATAAAAGTGAAAGTTAATGTGATGAAAAGATGCACTACTTTCTCCTCAAGGAATTCACTTGTGGCTTCTTTTCTCATAGAAAGACTTTAGTGAATGGGAAAAAAGAATTTTTTTCTTCCATCAGGCATGCATTAGCTTTCTTTTTGTCAAGTCTAGTTCTTATAGACTGGGTTTGAGATATTATATGTTGGGACTAACCTTCTTGTCTTTTCCTTTGAGACTCTATAGGAACGCCCTGCACCTACGTGTTTTCTTTTCAAGTTCAGAAAGGAAGAAAGAGACTGGCTTTCTCTACTTGAGTCGATGATGGAACAAAAAAATAAATGTGTAGAATTTCTAGTACGAATGGCAATTCTGGTATATTTTGGTGAGTAGTCGGTGGTGTAGTAGCTCGTATTATCCTAGGTTAGGATTCCTTTCTTTTCATCTCTTTCATCCCTACTCCACTTCTTACGAGTACACAAACTACTTCCTTACTTTCCTTTCACTCCACTCCTCATCCTTTAGGCCTACAATTACAACCTTAACTCATTCCCTTTTCTCATCACTCAAGGTCAAACTAGCTAACCAAAGAGCCTTCTTTATTCAAACATCATCTCTTTACGTATATTCCATTAATCTAATCACTACATTTTCACTTTAATTAACATGATTTTCTCACCGCATGAATATTGAAACTTTTTATTTTATGCCGAAAAACTCTAGGTTCTCATGATCTCAATGAAAACCGGAAATGAATAATGAGTGAGTTTATGGGGAAGCAGTGAACCAAAATTTCCGTTTTCTTTTCCAGTTCATTTCCTTTTAGGAAAATGATCTCCATCATTTTCTAAAATGAAGAGACATGGGATAATTGAGAGAGAGATGAGCCCACACCTATAAGTCCTAGAAATGATTTAAAATAACACGTAGAGAAACGGAAGTTGAGTTCATATGAGTCCTGGAATTTATTAACTCCTTCTTACAATTCTATCCACATTGCCAAAAAATGAATTTAGGCTTTTCTCAATTTGGCCGTGAGCCGAGCCCACCCCCAGTACATTTACCAATAATTCACAACATGTCCGATTTTCTCACGCAGAACAGAGATTAGTAATTCCTCACAAGAAATATTGAACCTTTGGACTCAACATTATCAACACTCTGTCTTTGAATTTAATTTTTTTTTATCCCACTTCAAATGTTTTTTTATTAATTTATCACTAAATTATTTACTTCAAGTTTTGTCCAGCCGATAGATAGTTAGATAGATTGATTATGTATTTTAGTCCTTATTTCCACTCCATCCATGTCAACTTTCACCGTGAGAAATTATGTCGTTGTCGCTCGTATTGTTATGTCAGNTAATATAGATAGATTGATAATATGTATTTTAGTCCTTATTTCCACTCCATCCATGTCAACTTTCACCGTGAGAAATTATGTCGTTGTCGCTCGTATTGTTATGTCAGACAAACTCTGTCTCCGTACTGTCAGCATAATCGATCGAATCTATTACAATATTGTAAGGACAGCCTTCCATTAAACCATGCATAAATACAAATAAAAAAAACTCAGCAGCTGTGACACGACACACGACATTACACTCGAAAATAAATGGTTTTACGTTAAAAAAAAATATTCCCAATATTTCCATTAACCATTAAGCCCCCATCCCCCTCTCCTCCGTATATTTTCACAATGATCGAGAAAAACAAATTTCACGAACCGAAACGAGGTGATGATGGTAAAATTTTACATTTTGGCTCAAGCAGTACATAATTTTGAGTTCAAATTTTCAGACCCAGAGTTGCGTCATTGATTCTGAAATCTCTTCCAAATTCTATTAGAATTCGTCCCTTTTTTTTATCAAAGTGAAATGGCTCAACGGAAGATTTTGACTAAAAAAAAAACTTTCGAAAAAAAAAATTATTTATCCGCTCGACGTGTGTAAATTACAAAATGTAACGAAAAAATTGAAAAATTCTGTCTCCTTGATCCGAGAAGAAAGAGAAAAATTGAAGCACAAAAGGGTTTAATTTATTCCTTTATTTTTGCGTCTTTTTTTTTTGGTTTATGAATATGCATCAAGTTTACACATTCAAACTATGGAATGAAACTTGAGACTCACATTTGCATTAATTTCTTCGTATATATTAGTACAAGAACCCAAATGGCACCATATTGTCCTCGCCAGAACCTTGGATGCATTATCATATAGATCCCGAAAAGATCTCTCCCGGGTAATCAGTCGAAAACGGGATTCTCAAACCGAAACGTTGGAAATTATTAACAATACGGCTCTGGAATTATAACGTCTATAATTTATAACAAAAAAAATAAATTTTTATATAAATATAAATAGCCTCTCTCTAGGGATGGATATATGGGCTTGTCTTCTGGTAATTCTGTTGGAAGAATATAATTATAATAATAGTTATATAAGAGTGTTCTAGCACTGCTCATTTCCATATGGGCCTCTGATTTGCATGGACTAAAACTTTTTGAATTCAATAGGAGAGAATAATTTGAGATTAAATTGAAGAATCCTTTTATAAGACTCTGAATGAGTCCATCTACTCAATCATCTAATATTACGGAACGGATGGATCCTTTCCGTTTCACACAGTCTCCATGTGGTGGACCTAGTCACTTTACACACATTTACTCCAATTACTTTCAGGATTTAAAACAGAAACAACTATCTTTTAATTAGCGATAACCTCTAAGAATTATCAAGAGAAAAGAAAAGAAATGAAAAACAGGTGGAAGTGAAGGTGAAAACCGGTTTTCTTTCTTACTTCCATAAATTTCTTCAATAGAACTTTCTACTCTATTTTTTTAATTCCTGCTTACGTAACAAAACCAAATCGCACGACTTAACTAATTGAAGAGTTGGACGTATGTGAAAAAACCCGTTGGGGATTGTATATCTAAAAAATGAGTATTGTTTTGTACGAAGCGTCTACAACATATAACCAACAACGAGAAGCCATCTCAAAGCGATGATAATGAGAAAAAAAAAAAAAACTGAAAAAGAAAAAGGAAAAAAGAAAAGTGATAGGAATATGTAAATGATGAGTAGTATGTAAGTGGTGGACTGTATGGTGTATGAGAAGAGACATAAAAGAGTCCTTCCTTACCACTTCCTCAATACCACTCATGATTTCCTTACTTAGACTCAATTTCAAGGGCCCTTCTTTACAAATATTTCCCTTAGGATTTATAGTCTTGTAAAAATAAAGAAATTCCAATCCTTTATCTTACATGTCTATGCAAATGAGGCTTTTTTTTAATCTAGACAGTTTGGTGTCAAAGGTGAGGAGATAAAGATGAGTGTCTTTGTCTCATCTCACACGGGAGACTCACGAGGTAACCACCTTGTAATAAGTAAGAAAAAATATCAACTTTTATAACTATTTTTACAAAGGTCTTTTAGAATTTGGACATGTTGTTCGTTAATATTGGGAGTAAGACAAAGCGGCTCATCACCTGGCCTTTGGTATCCGTTAGTTGGATGATAAAATATAATTTTTACTTAACTTCATTGGATCTCATAAAGACTTGTGATAGAAAACTACCAAAAACTAATGAGAAACGTTTAAAAGGAGGAAAAGAGAGAAGAAAGTTGATGAAACTGAAATGTAGTGATTTCAAATAATTGATCTAATGCATTCGTCACAAATGTTTACTAACAAATGTTAGAAAAGTGTAAAATTTAAGTAAAATATTTGTAGGGTTTGAAGACTACTAAAAAGGTGTAAAAAGTTAAAGTTTCTTGCATAATTTGAAGTTGACGTACTGTAAGAATAAAGTTGGATCCGTTTTGTAAAAATAAGTTAAGTTTGGAAGAGAGTTGTAAAGAAGTGGCTCTCGACGCCCTCTCCTGTTCTCCTCTCCTCATACCACCATTGAGTCTTCCACCCACGTAATTTCCAAAGGTGGAACCAAGGACTCAAAAACTACCTCTTTCCCTCCTCGAGTCCATTATAAATTATTATTTATAATTCATTATTACTAGTTTATAATGGTATATATTCTATTTTTTCTATTTATAATAGTTATGTAATTATATTCACATATTAGACATTAACAGAAGAATTGTCTTCACATCCAACTCTCATCATCCATTTCCTACAATTGAAGTTTTTTTTTTTATTTTACCCTTTTTTTAATCTTATCTCAAGGAAATCTACTATTTTCTACAGTTTTTGTCAGAATTTTACATAATTTAAATGTATGAATTTTGACGTCTGGTTTGAAAAATTAATTTTTTTGAAAACGTCATTTTCAAATTTGATTCTCATCTTTACGTCTCACGCTCTTTGTTTCTTGTATAACTTTCTAAAACTCGCTTTATTGCCTTTTCTTTTTCGCATCACAAAAAAAAAAAAAATCTTTTACCACCAATTGTCCAATTGTTATGAAGTTTTCTCGATGGAAAAAGGAATTAAAAAATATTGTTTAACTTTTTGGCTTTTGTTCCTTGTCCAATGGGTCCAGTATCAAGTGTTACAGACGGGTTTTGCGTAAATAAAAATCCGACTAACTCCTGTATCGCTCACTTCTGTCGTGTGTCGAAAATTCTGTGCCATTAAAAACTGAACCGGTTCGGGTAGTTTCCATCATCGACAGACTTCATCTTTCTCTAAAGAATCAGAATTCAATAGAAATTGGAATAAGAATAGAATTTTCCCTGTGACAATTCGATAATAATTTTTAGGAAAACCGGTTTTTTTCTTTTGTCTTATTACTTTTCGTCAAAACCTGCCAGAAACAATAGACGCAGACGCTCATGCTTTAAAGAAACCTTTAGAAAATTATAAATCCGTTTATCATTATATGGATTTTTCAATGGTTACTTTTTTTTTTAGATTGTTTAATAGAGAAATTAGGGGTAGTTTTAGAGATTGGGAATCAGGGTCCACGTGTCACTGCTTTGTTCAGTTACACGTGCCCTATACTTTTTTAATTTTATAAAAATCTTTACCCAGATCAAAAATTAAATCATTTGAATACAAATCGCCAATATTGGCTATTTCAAACAACCTCTGAGTTCCGTTAGTGTGTATTGATGATAATACTCAATTTTCTGTGGCGTTTTACTACCTTAGGTAAATAACATGCTAAATCGCTAGCGGTACTTTTTTTTTTCAGAGCCCTTAAATTTTTTCCCGTCCACTTTCCACGCCTTTTTATTTGGAACATCTGCTAGTTTTTGGCTGTTCTTCCTGAATAAAAATGAGAAGAATGTAGTTTTTGGATTGGTGGAGGCCGTATGGCTTCAATTTCCATCCAAATGTAACGGGCTTCAACAACGCCAACTCCAACAATGGTGAAATTCTCTTAATAAAACAGACGTAGAAGTTGTCCAATAATGGTACAAGTTTTTCTGGACATAAAAAAATATTTAATGTATTACAAAAGTTATAATAGCGGCTATGAGAACTTCTGATGAGTATGAGAAACTACTGCCAAAGTACCCCCTTCTCAACCACCTCGAACAAAGTTGACTCGACTCATTTCAATTTCAACAATAAAATATTAGTATTATTATTGCAAAATTTAGTAAAATTTATGAGTCAACAGGAACAGCGTTGGTTGTGGGACCGTTAAAATTTTGCAACCCATCTAGCTCTGCTATTTCAACAATCGCTAGTCTATTCTCTACTTTTCTTTTCAAAACTAGAGAACAAAGGGACAAAGGCAGCTGTGTGTGTCTCAAAATTTGAAAAAAAAAAAAAAAAAAAAAAAAAAAAGGCAGGGTCAGGGATGAGGTGGATAGTATGAAATTTCAACTGCATTTGCAATAATACCCGGTAGCTCTATGCAATCTTTTTAATCTCCAATTCATCTCAGATCTCACGCCAGACGAAGCAGCTCAATTGAAATTCTAAAGGTATCTCTCTCCATTGTACCTCATCATGGTAGAAATAAAATTAAAAATTATTAAATTTTGTCTATCTACTAGTTTGAAACTGATGCTGGTGAGAGACTTTGAAACTTAGGTCCTTGGTTCATTAACAATACATCTATTGTTGCAACTATTTCCGTCGTATTGTTGAGTCGGTGTTGAATGACAACATTATACACTACAAGTTCTAAACTTTATGTAACTTTGGATATACTATGTCACTCTTGAATTGTATTCAAATTCCTTTACCTGTTATAATGTATTACACAAGCGAGCTGCTTCCATCTATCTTGTCTCCTTTTAAATTCAACTCATCAAAATTTAAGAAAATCTTTCATTAAAAGTTTTCTGAATTGTCTATTTTATGACGGTTATAAAATTAAGAGAAGGCAAAATACACCAATCAGGATGCAAGGATGGAACTAATTTTAAGTTAATTTGCAAAGTTTTGTTAAATTTAATAAAATAATTTTCTATTCGTTATCAAGTTAACGGAAAATTTATTGAATTTTGATGAAATTGATTGTTAAAAAAAGTGAAAGGGAATAAATGTGGGTAGCAGATGTGCGTCGGTTGGATGAGACTATGGGCCTAAAACTGAAAGCCAGAAGGGTATAAAAAAATATAAATGCAAAAGTTTGAATAAGGGTTCTCAAAAACTATTTTTAACTTTGCAAATCTTTGGAAATCGGAAACTTGTGCAATAAAAAGTAAATTTTGTGAGTAAAATTTGAATTTTACAAACTAGGAAAGAATAAATAAATTATAACGTTTTTATTTACATTCTTATTACTACTTACTGTTATTTCAATTATTCTTGAAAATTTATGTAGGCAGTTGAGGAAGAATTTTTCCATAAATTTGTCAATTGGCTGTTTGAGATATGGTAAATAAGAATGAAGGTCGTTGTTGGTAAGTTATTATAGTTTTTATGAAAATAATTTTGATGAGAACTTGAAGATTGAAAGATATGTTTAGTGGGTTTCCGTTGAAGAATGAAGTAAATGATGGAAGATGTCTCAACTTTTATATAGTCCAGTACCGACTCATCCTCCAATTTGAAAATCTTAAGACTTGTATTTGAAAATAAAGAAATATTGTAAAACAAAAGACTGTTGGAGATATGGATGATTGGAAATCCTCTCTATGAAATCCAGACCCAGAAAGTATGAGATATGATGAGAATGATTTCTCATAGTTGATTTAATTTTTCGCTTCTTATTAGGATGCCGAAAAAACTCATGAATCATCCTTATGGTCCCTATAGCCAAAGCACATGGACTCAGGGATGAGAATCTGACTCCAAGAGGAGATTCCTCTTGCATTGAGCTGCTCTGTCTACTCAAACTTAGGCCAGACGTCCATCATCTTCCTTTTTAATTTCTCACAACAATTATTGACAACTAACTAAAAACAAGAATAGGAAAGTCGGGATTTGGCGTTAGTCATCCACTCATCAGTCAGACAGTGTAACCGAATGATGGATTATTCTACTCACCATTTTCTCATTCTCATTCCTCAACTTTTTATGACCTTTGACTCTTTGGTCCATGTGACAGAGATCCTAGAGTGATTCACCATGATTACAACTCTGTCACATTACAGAACAGCTGTTGTCCTTATATATCTACAATTTCTACGAGTCCTAAAAGCTTAAAATTCCATTTAGTTAAGAAGTTGTAGACTCTCAATGTCATGTGTGTACTGGAGAGAAATAAAAAAATAGATCTGAAAATGGAGAAAAAGTACGAGAATAGCCGTGACCGTATTTCCTCTCCTAACAACCCAATCCTTCAACATCTCTTTCACAGTTTCGGTTCTTTTTTGATTCTCTAGAAGATGCAGTTTCTTCAAAAGTTGAGACACATAGCAGACAGAAAAAAAAACTCATAGCAGACACAACAGAAGGATTTGAGAAGGCACTGAGTCTTTGGAAGACCTATCCCAATCAAATTTAACACAACCCTTCTTTTCTTCGTCTTAATCTTTAGCCAAAGGATTCATTTTTATATCAAGAAATAAAGAATTTATAGAGTTTTTTAAACTAGTCTTGCTGGTTGAATTTTGAATTTTGAAGTCTCAATCCTGGAAAGTCTGAAATGAAATTGAAAATGAAGAAAATATATAATTACAAATGGTTTTAAAAATAATATTAGATATAATGTAGTGTAGTACTCAGAAGTGAGTGATGTTTTGTAATAACTCGAGACAAGACTATGCTTTTATTTCAATTATTTTTTTTAACAATATGTATACCAATTATTGCTTCTTCACACATTTTTCTTATTATTTCAAGTTATATCTTTCTAAATTACTTTTATTAAATTACATAACTTACTTTGTTTGTTTTAATTAGAAAACACTCGATTACAAAGAAACTTACAATAGAACCATAGCTTATTAAAAACAACAAGAGACAACAATTGTCAGAAATCAAGTTTTTTTTAACCAATTTTACGAAAATTCTTAAAAAATTTACATTAATTATATTTTAAATCCATCATTCTCCATGACTAATTCTTGAGTTTAATTTAACATTTGAAATAGTGTGTCATTGTTTAGAAATATAAATGATTCCTATTATTATATAATATTACTACTAGTTAATATAATAATAGAATCTCATTACATGTAACTTTTAGTTATGTAATACTTCTGAGGTAAAAAATTCTTTTTTTTTTATTAAAATACAGTGTAATTCAGAGAGCAACGACGACGAGACATCAAAATCACTCTATAAGAATAGACAATAATGAGAAATTTATTTCACTATTAAAAATAGACTTTTTCAAAATAAATAGAGGAGAAATCAAGAGTTTCATATTATTAATATTATTCTACTCAATTCTAACATTTATACAAAAATGATTTATTTCTCCTATAAATTAATTCTAATCTTATGAAACTAAGCAACCGAAAATAGTCATTTAAAAAACCGCATACAGTTCACGTTTCATTGCTGGAGTTATTCTTATTGTATTGTTGCATTTATAAACAGCAAATTACAGAGAGTCATTTAAAAGATGGGAATCACTTTCTCACCTTACGAGGTAACCCACGTCTTCTCACTCTTATGACTACCAAATTACCATCTTTTGAGTAACGCTCTGTAGGATTTAAAACACTCACTCAAGAATCCAACTCAAAATTATTAAACGATATAATACTTCAATCTATGAAAAATGGTAGAAAAATTCTTATTTCTTTAGTCAATTTGAAAATTTAGATCCGATGAGGCGAGTTTGAAATGGTTTTAAAAATTGGCAGGTTCGTTCGAAGATTTAGTAAGTTTGGTAAAAAGTTTTTAGATTCCAGCTACACATCTTTGGAAGTAAATATCTTGTTTTTTAGTAAAAACATTTCATAGAGTAACAACTGTTCTTCATCAAATGAAGTAAGCCTTGGGTTGTTAGGAACATTCATTCTTCATCCATTCCGACTGACTTTACGTAATTTGTATTGGTCTCTAAAACGTCTGGTTTCTTCTTACTTCTTAAGTTCTAAGGTTCCAATTGGTGGAAAAACATTGACAGATCCCCATCCATCCATCGAAATTGGTTCAGTTTCAGAGCTTTAGATGGGATTTTACTTATATTCTTAAACTTAGAGCTTCTTTCCTTCAACTTTCTTACTTCATCACTGCAATTCCACCAGCTACAGCTACTCTCCCAACACGACTCTACGAAAAAACATGTAAAAAAAAATTAAGCTTCTTCGTTTTAGGGTGCTGTAAAAAAAAATAAAAAAATAATGGTTAGCATTTCACTTTCACACGTAAAGAGGCAAACCACGAAGTAGATGAGGCACCCGGGATAGAATACAAAGGGAGAAACCTACCTCACGTAATCCTAAGGTCTAGGTCATGATTAGAGAAAAAAATTGTTTGAAGAATTATTTCGATTTCAGAAAGATTTTAAAGGCAGAGAAGATGAATTGAAATTTTGATAATCTCTGATTAAAGATTAACAACAGTACCGAAAAAGCATACCTTCAAACTTTCAATCATTTACCTGAAGTAAATTACTCAGGTGAGATTTATTTTTTGTTCGGCTTATAAAATATTTTTAACTCGGCACATGCTTTCACCAACAATGCCCAACAGGAGAAAGTTGTAGTCATAGTCCCATAAAATCTCAATTTCTCTAAACTTTTTATAAAATAAACTTTTTTGTCAATCTCGTAGCAATTGGAGATGAGAAAAGAGTAGAATATAATTAAGTGGTAGAGAAATATATTTGTGCTAAATCACTCTTGATCCTTATTACATAGACATGACAAATTTAAAATTTTGTAGCCATATGTTCCTTAGTTGAGCTCATAAATACACATATTATTCTTCGGAAGCAATTACAGGGCTTCATCTGCAGTTTCTTTTATTATTTATTTTTATGCTCCCAACATTCTAGCCTCACCGTCTATTTATTTACAAGTCGGGCGGATTTTTCAGTACATTAGACTGGCGGATTGAAAATAAGATCCATATTTATAACATTACATAGAAACTTCATAGCAACAACACCGGCTTCATATTTTTTCTACTACCTCCTGCTCAACTTCTATAGGTCCAATTTCCTAAAATCCACACAGAGTCCGACCGAAGACAGACATTAGGCATAGGCATAAGCTTCCGTTTTAGAAAACGGAACAGCTGCTACTTTCAATGTGATTATGCCTTCATTATACTTTACTTTTTCCTACTCACTCATAATGCACTACTCTCACAATAGGTTCCCTTATAGCCATAGTCTTCCAAAGGTACTAATCTTGTTCCGGTGACACCTCAACTCTATACACCATTCTATATCAACGCTTCTCATACATACTCTCACAACCGGTAATTTACAAAAATTAAAAAATTACAATTCCTCAAGTCAAGTCTGAAATAAGTATAACTGGTTTAAAAGTTTGAAGTTCAGACTGACTTTTGGTAACCGGAAGGGCAAAATTATTCTCGTCTTTCTCGTTTCCCTCTTCGATATGTAAAATAAGAATGTGCTGAATGGTATTACATAGGTAAAATAACAAAAGTTACTTTACATGTGATAAACATCAACCAATTCAAATGTCTCCAATTTCTAAACTTAACGCTACTCTCTTGCATCTAGGAAGAAATGCTTCATCAGCACGAACTCCAGCCTTAGCCTAGTATACATGGATTTGTAAATATAACCCAAAAAAAAAATAATTCATTGGAGACACATTTAGAAAACCTTATAAATATTACTTATTCATCAGATCCTTCAGGATTTTCTCTTTGAAGGGAAAGCTATGAATTTGGTCCATACAGTAATGGAGAAAGACCCATGATAAAGCATAGAGTATTTATTTTTATAAAAGCTATCGTGAGAATAATATTAGGTTTTTTCTAAAGTCAATTGAGTATAAAATGGAAAAAGTTGGTTGTAAAATATGTTTTGAATTGGATAGGGGGGCTAAATGAGTAAAATACGGTAAGATTGTGCGTGTATTCGTATTCTGGTGTTGTAGTAGTTAAGCTGGGAAGACGTGTGTATGTTGTATTTTGTGATGGGTCTGATCTCTAATGGGAATGACATCTCCAATGCCTCCAGAATAGCAAATGACATTTCGTAGTTGGAACAAGAAAAAGTACAAAAGGAACTTTCTCACCCTCTCTCCCTTCATTGCTTTTCAAAAGTGAGGAGAAGAGAAAGTGCATGGGAAGGATGGAGAAAATCCAAGGAACCACTACTTACTAAAAACTAAAAGAATCCCTTGACAATTAACCCAACAACCAATGAACAAAGGAACTTTCTCAAAATATAATCCAATAACCAACATTCTTACTNCTTCCACTCAAAATATAATCCAATAACCAACATTCTTACTACTCTTCATTATTAAACCAAATCTAACTTAAACTTTACATCATCCGAATAGTTTTTTCAATTATCAGACATTCAACCAACGGCTTCGTTATGTAGGACTTAAAGATATGATGGAAAAAAGAACTTAGCCCTAAAGGTCAACGTAGATTGAAACTATTCTTAATTTTGTTTTTAATTGGGATCCTGGAAACTACAGAAAGAAGATAAGTTTAAATTTTTTTTTGGTTTTAGCTGTGATGGGTGAGAGTAGGAGAAGTTTGAAACTGAATTTCATCTTTTCTTAGTTCCTCTGGTTGGAGATATGTGTAATAGAAGATTTTTTTATATAATATTCCATAGTTTTTGTATAAGGATTGTAAAAAATAGTGAAAGTAAAGTATGGATTGGTGGAGAGAGTAAAAGCGCAGGAGTAGTTGGTAAAGAAATGTTTTTATGAAGACTGTTGGTTAGAATTTTGTAGGGAATTGTGGATGAGTCATGGGAAGATTTGAAAAGTTTCTCCTTTGACTACTCCATTCCATTCCATAGTCCTATAAAGTTTTAGCATCCGTATTTTTATTCCTAGGAATAAAATAATAGGATTGGGTCTCTCGGATTTAATATAAGTTTATGTACATGGAAAACTTATTACCTAAAACTACTCCATTCACTCACTTCCTTCTCATCTCCTCATCACAGCCACATCACCCACTTTCTCTACTTTCTCTTTTTATCCTCTACAAAACCTAACCTACACCCACCAACATTCTCCAATTAATTATTAGACCTTTCATTAAATCAAATACTTTCTCATTATAGTCTTTGAGCTTATGAATTTATAAAATACTCTCAGCCCTTACCACATAGAATCCTAATTTTTATTATCAACGACTCGACTATTAACTCAACAGAATAAATGTTGGTAGATTAGTGAGAATTTAGTCATAAGACCGGAAATGTCTACTTTATTCCTCCCAACTAGGAAAACCATTTTCAATTTGAGCCTTATTAGCTATTCCGGTTCCCTAAAACGAATTCCAGTCCGAGAAAAATATTAATCAGAGGATAATAGACATGGAAGGCGTCTGAAGAGTTTTATTTAAAAAGTCCAAGGGCTCATATTACATCATCCCAATTTCAAATATTATTAGACTTCATAAGAAATACAAAGTCCATCAGAACTAAGGAGTCTCTGTATTAAATTTAACATCTACTCTTAATAAGTAGGAGACTTAACTGTACATGGAACCCTTGGATAAAATTACAACAGCAGGAATCCCTTCTAAAACAAGATTCTCACACTTTCAATCCAACAAAATAACACGATTTTAGAAATTAATCTTAGTAATTAATGCTTCCACAAGTTTCCAAAACATTCATGTCGTAGTGGTTCCGAATGTGGGGAAAAAAAAACGAAAAAAAAACAACTCCTTTTTCTTTTGTGTGATGATAAATAATCGTTAGAAAATTACGGATATTATTTATTATGCAAAAAAAAAAACAATATATTTTTGCCAGGAAATGGAAATGGTTTGCATGGATTAAAAGTATTGTTGTGTATCTTAATACCAAAACTTGAGTCCCGGATACATTATGCTCAACTAACTTCTGAAAACTCAATAATAAAGGTTCCTATGCATGTTTTAAGTTTAGTTTTTTCAATATGCATGAGTCAGAATGAGTAACAAACGGTTAGAAAAACGATTGTTAAAAATAACGCATGAAAGTTTTCGGTTCCTTTTTCCTATTAATTTTGTTTTAATGATAAACACAAGTGTTGTGTATTTGTTTCATTTGGCGGAGGTAGGATAGGGACCGTTTCCGTGGGACATGACCACCAGCTGTCATCTCCTCTTCCTTCCTTTTTGCCATTGTTAGCCCATTGTTGCTACGTGATGCTCTCAAGTATGAATTCACGCTAATTAAACTGGAGTGAGTTTTGTCGTTCAATTTTTTTTTACCAACTGACTAACTTTTCTGTTAGCCAAAAAAAATAGACAGCGGATCCTATACCCTTTCTGCTCAATGTCGTATTAAAATATTAACTTTCACTTGGGTTTTCACAAAACTTCATCTCTTACAGAGATGAACACATTTTGTGTGAAAGTGAATGGAAAAAGTATAATTCTTCAGTTGAACCAAAAATTCTATGCTTTTGAATTGACTGGGTGAATGGAAAGTGATTTTTTATGTTCAATTTGTCTAAACTAAAATATTGGAAATATAAAATCTTACTTTTTTCTCTGTTAATTTCTCACAGCGTCTGACTTTGCAAATTTGATGACTTTTTTCATTTCGACAGGGCGCACAGTCTCCACAGTTGTCTTTCCGTTGGCAGCCTGTGCACTCTCCGCATCTTTTCCGCTTCTTCTTCACTGGCTTCTCTGCTACTCCTGGATCCATGGACATATTGTGGAGGTTCCCACCATGGTCCATCCCACCGTTCATACCACCCATATTCGGTTGTCGTTTGAAATCCGAATCTGTGCTCGAGACTGAGGAGACTTGGGCGTCATTGAGATCATGACTATTGTTATTATTGAAGTGGTGATGTTGTTGTTGGTTCCCACCGTTGGTGTTATAGGAGTTTTCTAGTGAGTTGGACAGTTCCACAGTGTTCCGCTTCCGTTTTTGACCTTTATTCTTAGTAGGTCCGGATCCAATCCCAACGTTGGTTCTATTGTTAGTTGAATTGGACACCATTTGAGGGCTATTCTGCTGTTGTTGCTGTTGTTGACTGTCCATTTTAACCAAATTTTGATGGTGGTGGTGCAAGTGTGGGTGGTGATGTTGTTGATGAGGGTCAAAAGGTAATCCACCGCCTGGTGGGAGTTTGACAGTTATTAGAGTTTCTAAATGTCCATCATTGGTTAAATACTTTGTCGTTGGCACCGCCGGTGGTGGCACGTTGCTAAGATTATTGAGATTCAAGTTACTACTATGATGAGTATGATGAAGATCATTAAGATTAAGGCTGGGAAGGTTCCCATCAGTCGTTTGCGGTGTGATTTTGGCATGTGGCGGATGATGATGAGCATGAGGGGGCGGGGGGTAGTGGCCATGGAGCTGCATTGGAGAGACAGGTACCAACTCGAGAAATTGCTGCGCTCCAGTCCCATTGCCCGTTATAAAATGAGATTGTGGGGGTCCGTTAGATCCTGGAGGCGGTCCATTCATTACTAATTGATTAGAAGTGACAAAATGGTGACCATTCCCATTGGTCACGACACTCTGGTGGTGTTGAGAAGGCGTCACGGGTGTGGCAGTGATGATTTGACCAGGAAAAATTTGAATATGTCGCTCATCTAGAAACTGGGGTTGAGCTTGCGTAGTGGTAACGAGAGTTGGTGGACCATGGCCATGGTGGATGTAGCCACGATTAGGTGGGAGTGTATGAAAACTTGGAAGTGATGGTCCACCTGGACCTGGACTTGATGTGGTCACTGGGATTGGTGAGTGAAGAATGTCACCATTGTTCCCATGATGAGGCTGCTGGTGATGGTGCATGGAAGGTTCGTTGAAAGAATTAAATTGTGACTGGAATGACGGGAGCTTCTGTCCATTTGGTCCAAAAGCATCTGAGAACGTTGGGAATGCATTAGTGAGAGTGGTCAGGGTTGTTGGAGACTTTCCATTAGAAGTTGCCGTAGTTCCATTGTTCACATTCGATGAGGGGATGTGGATCACTTGACCACTAGGGGACGATGTGGGGGGTAAACTGTGGTTGCTCATTGGTGAAGCAAGACTAGGGTCAGGTTTTTCCCAGGGTCGATACTGAATCACGTTGTCTGGACTATCATTGAGAGATCGACTGTCAATGAGACGAGCCGAAAGACCTTCAGCTGTATAGCCAGCAAGGTCACCCCAATCACCCAGCTGAATATAGCGCATCTCCATGTATCCATCTGAGCTGAGGCGAGAGAGACCATCAGAGTCTCCGAATGACGAGAATGAGTTGAGGCCTGAGTTACCCTTGAGAAGGGTCAAATGTGTGTCACCGGAGAGGTCTGTGAGTCCATTCCCATTGGACGTGGAGGTTGGAGAGTAGTGATCTTTTCCTAACGGTGGGCCGAATCCTCCGAACTGGTGGGAATCCAGAGACCCACCGCCAGCATCCTGGGTTTCGCTCATCATTCAGTCATCCATCTCTACAAAATAATACAAAACCAACGATAAGTCAATATAATTAATCAATAAAAGGCTCTCATTTCCTCATTTCATGATTAAACTTTGAAACATAAACATCATATTCAGTGAATCCGCAGTGATAGCGAATTTTACTTAATTTACATTTTCTACAACACTACTTTTACACAATTAAAACTTAAACTTTGACAAACGAAATTTACATGACGTAATTTTTTAACCATAAAAAAAAATTGAAAAATTGAATTCAGAATCATTACAGAGAAGGTCAGTAGCATCATCACTAATTACAATCAACCTAAGGTGCAAGTTGTCCAAACTGAATAAAATTGAACACCACTGAGAATTTCTATTGCTTGTTAAGACTTTTGAGGTAACTCTTCCTACTGGAAGAGATTTGATTGATTGAAAGTCTAGCTACTGTTACAAATCTAATGTTACTTGATTTGCGAAACCTTGTGAATGATTCGAATTACGATTGGAAAAAACGTCTGGTGATGCTATGATAATTTTAAGCTAATACGTAATGATTATACGTAATACCGGATTGAATAGTTTGTTTAATCTAACTTACCAATGACGAGAGTATCGGATCTATTTACTAAACCGTAGCCGACTGAAATTTCTATATTGGTTTTAACTGTGTGTCAACTGTTATAATATTGTTTAGGTTGAAAGAGTCTCCATTGTGTGCCTTTGAGTCTAAGAGCTAAGGCTACAAGTTCTGCAGCTGTTGCATTGCAAGGGACGAGAAAATTAAAACTTTTCAAAGGACCAAATCCAAGTCTTGTCAAGTGGTCTTAGGAGTCAGATTTCTATCCTTACAAAAATCAGTCATTGGGATTTCGGTGAGAAAAGAATAGATTTTCTCAGGAGAATAATAGGAATGAATCTGAAATTGATTTAGTAAAAATTAAACGAAACTTCTCACATTTTCAGAATTTAGATAAAGACTTGTTAAGAAAGAGAAAAGAGTGAAAAGTCTGAAAGAGAAAGGTCTTGGTTTTATATAGGTTCTGCTCAGAACTGGGATAGTTATTAGTCATCATCCTCACCATCTTCCGACCTCCCTAGCAAGTACCTCCGAAGGTCCTTTCTAATCATTTCTACTTTCTCTTTAGTCACCACAAACTCAAAGATTTAAGGAGAAAGTACTTGGTAGGAAGTTGGAAATTCCCCATGTGTCAGACGCATACTGTGGAGTTGGTAAATAAATTGGGAGGAGAAGCTCCAGAAAAATTGGGATTTAGTCTGACTCACCCACATAAGCTTCCTACTACGCGACACGCACTGTTACAGTCGAAATACTAGGAACAAAATTTAGTTTTAAATTTACTATAATAACCCTAACAATCCCTTCCGGATGACTGGCAGTACAATAATTTACATCTCATTCGCACAAGCTCTAATTCCAAACTCAAAATTCAATCAAACCATTTCATTGAGTCTATGAATGTCAGGGTCAGACTCTATTTATAACCGGTTTCCAATTGTTCACAAATTCAAGGGTTGGGACTTTGGAGTTTACTCCATGACCTGCCAAATTGAAAACAGATAAATACTAAAGAACTAACACACCTAGTTCTATATATTAAATGAAAAAATTAATCTGACTTCTACTTGGGTCACTTTGAATTTTGAATTTTTAAAAAAAATTACTATAATTTTTTTATAAAATCCAATGTATGAAGCAGAGTTATTCATATAGGAAAAAATGGTTTGAAAGAAGCAATTTGTAAATGAAAATGGTTCTAGCCAGAAGAGCCAACTGTTTTCCTTCACTCAACAATGTAACTCTGGGGAAATGATAGCTGAGCGGAAATGGTTGAACATGAGATACGAATCTCTGTACTCTGTATTACTCCGTCTGTTTACATTTGGTTCAGCTTCGACGATTCAGACTCAAACTTCAATTCCAGGTAGAGCTCCAACTTCTTGCTGTAAGCTTCAGTAGATCACCAACTTACCAAATCAACGTGATAGAAATCATAACAATAATAATATTTCTATGTCTTCTTATCATTATTCCTGATAAAAATTTTCTTGACGTCTTGTCTCTTTCCAGAAGCTAGATAAGTTTATTTGAAGACAAAAGACGACAGAGATGAAGCAAGGTCCTCCACACGCCATTCTTATATACTTACTTTCCATAGGATGAAAGAAATCGAACGAAAGCTCCGAAACTAACTTCATTTCCGGAAATTTTCGGGTAAAAGTGACAGGGAAGTCTCAAGACTCAAAGCCAGACGACGCAAGTCCGTCACTAACCTCAGACTCCATATTCTTTTCGTAGTAAGTACAACCACAGCCTACGCAAAAGTGCCTTCTATTTCCATACCCCTGTGTACTTGAACTTGAGAGACTCCATACTCAAAAAAAAATATCCAACAGAACTGAGAGAAAATAAGGAACGACCGACTAAAACATTGATCTCGTTCTCCTACCCGGGTAACTACTTCCAACACTACCATCACCAGCCTTTGTATACATTTTCGATAGGACCAGGGGATCTCTTTTCTCTTAAATTTACAACCCCCAGAAACCCCCTTCCTGCTTCCTTTTCTTTTCCATCGTCAGCGGGTATATGAAGAACGGAGCTCGAGTTGGAGATGGTGGGTATATGGACGTCAGTAGCGGATTAATTAATTCCGCCAGAATGACGATTAGGCACACAGATCAATGACTACTGCGAAACACCTTTCGGTCCAATTCCTAAGACATTGATCGTTTTAGACGGCATCACCAATCAAAATCATAGGTTCTTGACCCTCCACCTTGGGAATTCTCAGAACCATACTTAAGTAGATGAAACCTGAATCCATGTCTCTCATTGTAGACTTGTTGAATTTTCTAGATGATTGATAGTAATTAATTAATATTTAGGACTATTTCTGTCATCTGTTGAAAGGGTTGAAGAAATAATTAACCGGAAGATGTAAAACTGAGAGTACAAGAATGGGGTACCTGATGTACCTGACCTAAGCAACTCTACATTACTCAATGGGACTTTTTTTTAACTGCCCGAGAGCATGGACCAAAGGTAAACCAGATTCTTTATCACAAGTTATCATTATCCAAAAAGGGGTACTTAAGGGCCAAGTCAGAGAAAAATGAACACACCTAAGAATCTTTCACAAAAAAAACTCATCTCTAGACAATGGAAAGTAAAAACAAAATGAACAAGTTCACCTTCACTTTCATTATTTTTAATAGTGGACAAGTACCCTCAGTACCCTCAGTCTTGTTGTCCTTGAAATTAAAAAGACCTACCCTATTTCAATTCATTCCCACTTGTATCATGTACTGTTATTACGAAGATTACGTTAGGCGAAAATACCGTTTGTAAAGGTTTCCACTAAATCCTCTCATGGAAAAATTGCAAAATCAAGTTTCATGATAGCCGATTGGAGATTCCTATTGTTATTAATTTTGAATGTAATTGAATTTAGGTAAATATTTTAGAGGATTCTAGGAATAATTAATAAATATTAGGATGTAAATTGATAAGGGAATCTCCAGTGCCGACAAGAATGGAACTATAATATTTTAGGAAGACAAGCTGGATGGAAAGGGACGATGGCCCATTGTGAATGACAATGGACCACTGATGATGAGGAATCATGACGTTACGTAATTTTACGATTACGACCCTCTTATCCTACCACAATAGAAAAAAAATCAACTTAAATTTTAGTCTGTTGAAGGTTTTTTTGAAGATTTTGAGCCAGACGCCTACGACAACAATCATAATATGGAAGATAGTCATTCCTGATACTCCGTAGAATATCTAGCTTCACAACTTCCGATAATGAAGGAGTACTTTACTAACCTATAGGGATTTTCAAGATGTAGTAATAAATAAGAATAGGAAAAAAATGACAAAGACCAGCTGGGTAGAGTTATTATTATTATATCCGAAATTTGAGAAAAAGGCCAAGGCAGTTTAGCATCCATGGATGAAAGCACTTATCATGGTTACGAAAATTTCGGTTAAGGAACCATCGTCATCGTCTAGGAAACTCTTCCATAGTTCTCTCAGACAGGTTTCTTTTTCACAGTGTACAATTCCTAACCTACAAAAAAAAAAGTAAATCCAGACCTTGAAATTTTCGTCTCTTATGTTTGGACCGAGGTACTTAAAATCCTGAGAGAGAAGTGGTACCTTAAAATATTTCCAAGGACCAAGGCCCTACGGCAGAACATTACCTAAGAACATCATGTTGGATAAATTATATTACAAATCTTACTATGTACCTCTCTCGTTTATTTCTTGCGAAGAATTTTTTTATCTAGAATCAAACGTCTAGGATTATTAGAATTGCTTTCTTCCGAAAACAGACAATGTCCGGATATTCGTATAAATTATATTATAAATTTTTTTTTATATTAACTTTCGGGACTTTGTAGTCATAAGAGCGCGTGCCGATGATTTGTTAAGATTATTCTACATGTAAATTAGAAAGAATGACACTGACACTTTGTCCTTGAAATTGAAAAAAGTGATTGTTTTGACTGCTAGAGAATTACCTGTAAATTCTTACCCTTGAGGAATGATTTAAATTGGTTAAGTTTTCGTGATGATGAAGAGGGAAATGGGATTTAAGTGATGTTGTTAAGAAAGTAATAATTAAAGGTTCAAAATGGAAATAGAAAGAGTGGAATGATTGATAATTTAGATATTATTAATGTAATCATTGAAAAATTCATTCCTTTTGAATAATTTCTGTTGGTGTATATGAGAAATAAAAGTATAAATTCCATATAGATGAGTTGGAAAGTAAAGTTTTGTTTTGCCTAATAAAAGGAACCACTCTCACTCAACCCTTTCCTTTCATTTCTCCTTCTCTTTCTGAATAAAATATCTAATCAAAATGTCATCCTTCAATTTATGAGTCAATGTCGAGCCTATTCCACAGCCTTAAAAAAACTACACTACCAATTTCCCTTCAAAAGTCCTCAAGTGCCTTAAACTCACTCCTCAGTTGACATCCTTTTACTCCCACTTCTCAACTACCAAAGTTTGACTTGAAATCATGAAGAGGCAAAGAAAATAATTGGAATAAGTTAACTTACACTTCTATACTTTCTATTCTTTAAGGTTTGAACAAAGTTTATATCAGTCTTTTTATTATAAATAAAAACATTCATAACTTTTAAGTAAGAAGAGAAAGTGAACTTTCACTGGATGACAAAATATCTTTACTCATAATCAACAAACTGAAAATTTAGATCCACGACGGTGTAATTTACGATGTTTTTTAACTGACGGATATCAATGTTTTGTTTTGTTGCAAAAATAGTATATAAATTTTTTTTTGAGGAAATGATAGTAAAATGTAGTGCTTAAAAAAGTCCATAAAAAGTTAATCAAGTTAATCCAGAGTAAAGAGAAAGTAAAGTTTGTCTATCTAAAATCCAAAAGTTGTTCTGTTGTGTGCATAAGATAAGAAGACCATTAGCTACTACTACTACTGCTGCCCAAATTTCCAGAGAAACTTAGGACGACATAAAATATAATTTACTACAAACCTAATGGGATTTTTACATATAAATATAGGGAAGAGAAGCCGAGAAAGAACTGGAGATTGAAAAGGAAAGTAAAAGTTTTGGTGGGCCTAAGGTCGCTATAAGCGGGATAATATTGCTATATGGCTATAGAAGCGGAATAATAGTGCTCAGGCCCAGAGAAAGATTCTATGATTGCAATTCCAATAAATCACAAAATCCAGTGAGTCATCAGGAACTGCATGTTATAGAAAAAGTTCCCGGATTCGGGTACTTTATATTAATACTCCATTCTCTTTTTTTCAAACACCGGCTACCTTTCACTACCACTTTCTCTCCTATCCAAAAAATACCCCCACTTTTCTTACACTAATATTTTACATAGATTCAACAAACATCCATCACAACATCTATTCAAAATTATTCATCTTTTCTTCACATCTAACCAATCATGGACAAAAATTACGTCAACATTTTAATGAGTTTGAGTGAAAAATAGTTAAATTTATAAAAAAAAATCATTGTTAGCCATAGTAGTATTTAGATGATGAGATAATAGTAATTAATTCTTAGATTAATCTACAGTCGTCTGTCATTATTATTATTCAATAGAAAACTACAAACGCGCAGCTTAAGACTCATGGTTGCTTTCGTCATTGGACACAAAATTCATCAAATCAAAAATTATAGACTTAATACTTTTAATTAAGGAATAATAATCAAATTGTAAATCATAATTGATGTTGTAGCATGTTAATTCGTTTGGAGTAATAATAATGAAGTGTTAAATTTTGAAATTCTTTATATTATTACCTGAGAATCATATCCAATTTCTTAAGGTTTCCAGTATCCACTGATGCCTGACCTTAAGACTCAGCATCCATTCCAAAGTTATTATAAATTTCTAAATATTTTGAAGAGCCTGAATGTCGAGAGTGAACTTTCTCCAAGAAATGGTTCGAAGAGAATCCAGGAAGCGGAAGTGTTGATCTAGTGCGATATGACAGAAGAGTAGAAAGAGTCTAACTTTTTCCAAAACAGTCAACCACACAATAGGAATAAAACTAATGCGTTTTTGGTACTTAGGTATTTATTAAGAGTAAAGTAGAAAATATTATTGCGGTTAGCAACACACTGACATTGTGGATTCGAGGTTGTGAATTCCTCTGCCACTCTTCATTATAAAAATAGTAGAAATATAAAATAATCTCTGGCGGATTGGTTCCTTTGATTATTAAGTTAATTCTTACAAAAGATAATAATTAGGATATTGGTGGGAGATGAATAGAAAAAATGTATTTGGTGATAAAAATAGGGGCATCCACTCTATTCAAGACACTTGGCTCAACTGAAGGCCTGATAAATGGTAAAAGTTTCGGATGACGAACCGAGAGAGAGAGAGAGAGAAAAAAAAAGTGAGTGAAGGATATAGTTTGTTCATAGCCTGTGAGAAGAGAGTAAAACATAAGGAACGGTACATGGTGACGGTAGTTTGGGTATACCGTGAGTTGGAGAAGGAGCCGTAGCGTAACCAAGAGCTTCTGCGTTTGTTTGCCGACCTCTTTCATAACACAGCACAGAGGGTAAATACTCTCACCACAATGGAAGGCTTCATTCAAAATGGAACTTAAGAGAAACTTAACTTTAGGTGGAAAAGCACAAAAAATTACACATTCAACTTTCTCCCAGTCTAAAATAACTTTCTTTTTCACTTTAATTCTTTAGCTTCATTCAGTATCCACAGTCCACTCTCTCCCGCCCACTACCCTTTACCCATTTTATTAACCTAATCTCATTTGGCTCTAGTCCTAAACTTAACAAACAACAAAAATCAACTTGGATCAACTTGTACATAGTTTTCAAAATTTCAAACATTAGCACAAAGCATTTATCAACTAAGCTCAAGTACAACTTGTTGATCTTTGTTCAGTTAGTCAGTTACAATGTCATTTGACTCATAAATTGGTGAAAAATCTTATCAAGACTCGAATGAAGGGTCAAAGTAAAACTATTATTTATGCGTTTTTAGGTTTAAAAAAATCTTTCGTTTAATGCATTTTTATACAATAGATTCTAAAAGTTGGTTTTTCTATGATGTCAAATTTCAACCTTACATTTGCTAAATACTAATAATTTCTTTAAAAAACTCATTTGGCAATTATCAGCTTCATTTTCAGCACCCCTTGACTTTATCTTACACCGTATTCATCCCTAACAGGCATGTTTTATTCCCTATTAAAAAGTGAAACTATTTATTATATGTTTGGTGGAATATTTAGCCATTAGTTTGCCCTAATTTACATATTCCTGTTAAAAAAAATATTATTCGTTTGAATATCAATAATAATAATAATTATTATTATTATTCTCCATCTATCGAAAACTTTAACTTTATTTAGCAGGGTTTGTATTAAAATTTTTTGGCTATATTTAGCAGGGTTTGTAACTTGTGTACGGAAGTAAAGAAAGCTGAAACATTTCGAAAAACGAATTTCAAAATTGACTCTCTTTGACGAAATGTGATTAGAGGTATGGTATATGAACTTGCTTATTCAATTGTCTTCTTGTTGCGGTTGAGCGTGTGCAGAGCGATAAAATTATTCAGATTTAACACTTATTAGATTCAAAATTATTTAAATTCATATTTTAGTTTGAGTTTTGCACAGAGTTTTTGAGTATCATTATATGATAAAAGTATCACTACTATTTCTGATATTCTGTCGAAACAAGGATTTACCAATGCTACTATTAACACTGTATGCTAAATATTTCGTTCGAATCAATAAAATTATCCATGGAAAAATGACTAGCAGGATCCTTACAACCGTTTTCGATGTCGGTTGAGAATGTACATATGGAAAGTACAGATAGAGTCCTCGCCGTGTCGAATCTCTCAGATGATGCGGAATGAATATGACTAGCAGAATGATCGACCAATTAAAATTAAATGGAAGTAGCAGTAAGGCGATTAATAGAAGGAGGCTAGAACAGTGTAGAATCCCACGGTGAGGAGCGTGAAGTACGTGGCTCAATTGAAAACTCCGTGCTGCTAGAAAGTGATCAATGTCAATCATCGATGACCCTAGGATCACAGAAAGGAGTTCAATCGTTGGTGACAGGATTGATGACGGGTCAACAACGACCCAAGATAGTAACCCAATGATTCCATGTATTGAATTGTCAATTAAGGCAAGAGATACTGGACAGTTGCGTATCAATGGCTGTGTTGTAATCTGTTGATAATTCATATTATATAATTTTAGACTGGCTTATCATTTCGTCACCATTATTAGTATCAATGAAAGAAATTGGTGTAGGTAGACTACATTGATTCACTAAATACAATACCGTCAACAGTTTACCTCAATTAAGATGACGACCTGAACTTACATGATCTCCAATATCACCAATCATGTAGAGAATCAGAGTTGCTCCAATTTGTAACCAAATTCTTTTTGAGCACATCACCATCATTTCTGCAAGACCATTTCCTCAAGAACAGTTTTTCAGAATTGCTATGATAAAAAAACAATTTATAATAACTAATAACATAAAAATAAAATGGGTAGCAAACCATAGATACCGCGAACATATAGCTTACTAGAAACAGACGAGTTTAAGAATCAAGTAGAGAAATGGCATTAGCCGTCAAAGTTTAGGTTCCAAATTACTACACTGTGTATATGATAACGATGAACACTAACTAGAAATACTTGACATAATAGAAAGCATCCGAAAAAATTCGGAGAGACGTGAGATTGTAGAGCCAAATAGAGACGCCTAGATACAGATAGCTTTAACCGGCAAAGTTAGTTTCAGAAATACTTTGATGAGAACTAACTTGAAATACTTGACTTTAAAGGAAAAATCCGAAAGAATCAGAAAGAAACCTGAGTTTGTAAAGCCAAATAGGGACGCCTGGAAATATAATTAGCCGGCAAAGTTATTTCAAAATTTCTCTATGATGAGAAAAAACTAAGAAATACTTGATATAATAGGAAAGGATGAAAAATATTAGATTTAAACACATTATAAATAACTTTCATGAGTCGTAATAACGGATAATTTATTATCCGTTATTAATTTATTCAATTTATGGAAATGACTCAATATATGATATAATTGAAATTACGTAAGTTCGAAGCAACAAACATCAAAATGCATCATGTACGCATCGATTTCCAGAGGGAGGGACAGACAAAGAAATCCCAAAAACCTCTCAAACTTTGTTATTCGCGGTTAATAATCAAAACAACCGACTCCTTTCAGGGACCCAGCACGAAACAGACCGACCTCGAAATTTTCTAATTCAAACAGTAAGGTCTACTACACTAGAAGAAGAGTCTCTGCTACTAGATGCAGTGGACGCTATATCTAGCAGCTCTGCTGCCAGAAGTAGTGTAGCTCAGCTCCTACTTCTAGGGGCTTGCAGTGTTGCCTACCTTTCAGTATATTTTTGAATTTTGCTTATAAAAATTCTTTATAACAAAAAATAAAATAAGAAAATAATAAACTATTCTATAACCAAAAATCCCAGTCACCTCGTCACATTGTAATCAGCTGTGGGACACCTTGTATTTTGTTTTGTACACTTCCTGGGTTTGTTTAGAAACCAGGGGCTGGATTTTGGTAGAAAAGTTAACCAATTTGGTTAACTGAGCGGTTAACAAAAAAGTTAACTACGCCTTAATCCAATTGGTTATTTGAAACCGTTGATTAAGTTAAAGTTAAGTTATGTTATGGTTAACCGAAAGTGGACTTGGCAACAAAGGAAAATTAAGAGTTTGTGTATAAAATATTCACGAAATTTGAACTCATTTGAAAAATTTAGGTTTGTTTACATTACAATTATTTTAAGAAATTTTTAAACAGTATCGGTTTAAAGTGAAAATGAATAAGACTGTAGTGAAGACACGGAAAAATTTCACGAGTTCAGAAGATGAGGTTGTTAAACGTGAAGTAGAGTTGCGGAAAAGTATCCCCTTTGGATCATTCACTTAGTCACTGACAAAGGAAAGAAAGGATTACCAATGGGAAGCAATTACTTTGAATTTAAACAAAGTATCTAAAGTCGTTCGTACGACAGACGAGGTTAAGCAAAGGTGAAACAATTTGAAGAAAAACGCAAAGAAGAACCTTGTTCTAAAGATGAATAAAACAAAGATGTCAAAGACAGTCGGAGGCGAAGCCGATGAGCCCTTGAATTCGGACGATGTACGGATGCTTGGAATCAATGGAAAGGTTGCTGTCACTGGGATTGAAGAAGGCTTTGACACCTCAACCTTTACAAGTAACAATAAAATACTTAATTTAATTTCGAAATTATTTACTCAAGCTATCTCACTAGGTACACCGGAACAAAATATTAATTCTATGTCGGGTGTTGAAACCTCACAAAGAACTACCCGTCCCAAGGAGAATTTCGGATTTACTGTTTTTCGGTAGAAATATGATAGATTTTTATTAAAGAATTTAATAATAGATTTTAAGAATCAGGAGTGTTGTCTCTAATTTCTGACAGAAGACTAACTAGAAGTACAGCAAATTCTAATAAAATATAAACACACGTCTTTTGAACAAGAAAAGATGGGAGGGAGGATTTTTGGTCAAAGAAATACACCCCTTTCCTTCCAAATCCCTTTTCAGGGATAAAGTTGGCGGGATATAATTTTCGAAATCCAACATCCTCCCACCTCTTCTGTTTTCAAAGAATGAAGAAAACACGAAGAAGTTATTCTAAAAAATCTCGCTGGAGTTTTAATTAGCCTTCCTGACTTGCTTCTCAAACCAGGCACTCCCATTTTCGTTTCCTTGGTATTCTGGAGATGATTTTCTAACGCAACATCCATTGATTTTACTTCCTTCCTTAATGGCACGATTCTGTTAGTTGTAACTTCCAATGGATAGAGGCGTTGGAGAGGTCTAACCAGTGTTCCTCCAGTAACTTTCACCACCGCAACCCGTATGTGTCCGTCTCTTCCAGGGATAAGTTCAGTGATCTTCCCCATTGGCCATTCCAATCTTTTCCGATTGTCCGCTCCCACCAACACAATATCTCCGACGTTTGGTGGTGAATTCTTCTTCTCTTTTGCTCGTTGAACTAATTTCGCCAGATACTCTTTCCTGAATCGACTCTGGAGTTCATTTCTCAACACAGCAGTTCGCTGATAGTCTTCACCCAGATGTTTTCCGATTCCTTGACCTTCTGGGGACTTTGCATTAATAGTACCTCTCAAAAACATAGCTGGAGTAAGTGGAACGAGATCCTCTGGATCTTCCGTTACTGTGGTCACAGGTCGACTATTAATTGCAGCGGTGACTGTTGTGAGACATGTCCTTAATTTTTCCTCAGACTCGCCCGTCCCAACATTCGCTTCAAGAGATCCTTCACGCTTCTGACCAGGCGCTCCCACCATCCTCCCCACCAAGCTGCAGTTGGTGGATTGGAGACCCACTGGATTTGCTTAACTTCTGATTGCTTCTGGATCTCTTCCCAATTTAATTTGTCGAAAAGATTTTTTGCACTAACAAAATTAGTTCCGTTGTCCGTGTAGAGTGTATTCGGACGGCCAAAACTGTTGACGAACCTTTCCAGAGAATCCAGAAATGCTTCCGTGCTTAGGGATGCAACCAAATCCAGATGCACACATCTGTAAACGGCACATGTATACAAGACAATCCAAACTTTTGATTTGTTCTTCAGGTATAGGGGTCCTGCAAGATCTATTCCAGTGGTTTCAAACGCACTTGAAAGGTTCACTCGTTTCGCTGGCAGTGCTGCTGCCTCAACATCAATACACTTTGTTTCATGCCTTCGACACCTTATGCAGCTGTGTATGATCCTCTTAACCGCCCTCCTTCCTTGGAGAATCCAAAACTTTTCCCGTAATTTTCCCAATAAACACTGGACTCCAATATGGCCATAAGTACGATGGACATCGGTCACGAGTTGGTCCACTAATGTGTGTTTGTTGGGCAGCAACACTGGTAGACGAAAAAGTTCAGTGTCTTTTTTATTGAGACGTCGAGACTTGACATGGAGAAGGTCATCTTCCTTCCATAGTATTGAAATTCCTCCAAACTGTGTTGTATTTTTTGGGAATGATTCACTCTGAATGATGCGGAGTATGTCAATTTCTGCTCTTCTGATTTCTCCGATAGATAAACCCGTTGCTGTAACTCGAGCATTCTTAACTCTGATATTGTGCAGGAACCGTCGTATCCAAGTGATGACATGTACGTTTTTGAAATATGAAGAGAATTTAGGAACAAACCAGCTACACTGAGACACTATCAGACTGCTCATGACGACTGAAGTCTTCTTTTTTTCCAACAAGATTTGGGTTTCGTCTACTTCCTCATCAACACTAGGCCACTCACAGGGAGGTCTCCTAAGCCAATTGGATCCTTCCCACCATCTCGCCTGAAGCATTTGTTGCGGGGAACTTCCTCGAGATGGAAGATCGGCGGGATTAATGGATCCAGGAATGAACTTACAGTTGTTAGGTTCGATGAGCTGTAAAATTTCTTTTACGCGGTTTCCGACGAAAGTCCCCCAATCGCCATTTCTTTTTATCCAAGGCAAAGCAGTAGTTGAATCACTCCAATATCGCACAGGAATTTCTTTCTGATCCAATGAGTCCAACGTGACCTGTGCTAGTCGAGCTGCGATGAGACAGGCCATGAGCTCTAATCGAGGGATGGTAGCTTTCTTGAGCGGTGCTACTCGGGCCTTGGCTTGGGCAAGGTGAAGTGTCACTTTTCCATATTCAACATTGCGAAAAAAGACAACGGCTCCATAAACTAACTGACTGGCGTCTCCAAATGTGTGAAGTTGGACTCCATCAGGTTCAGTTGCTGTGATGATTTGTCGTGGGATCTTTACTTCTAATAGACAGGGTAACTCTTGAGCCCAATTTCTGAGTTTTGCTTCAAGTTCCGGAGGAACAATGTCATCACATCCTAACTTCCCTGACCAAAGCTATTGAATAAGGATCTTGGGCTGTAAAGTTACTGGAGAAAGAAACCCAATGGGATCAAAAATTTTATTGACGTACGAAAGAATAGTTCGCTTGGTAACCCGTTAAGGAGGTTCATCGAAACCAAAATCACAACTTAGCAGATCCTGCTCCATGTCCCATTGAAGACCAAGTACACTGGAGGTTGGTTGTGTGAGACTTCCGGCTGCACCCAATCCGCACCCTCCGCCGATGGGCTGGCCGATTCCGGGTGCATCCCCGGAATGTCCCCACTGACGTAATTCCATTTTAGCCTCGGACAGAATTCTTGTTGAAAGCTCACGGAACTTCCTGTACTCCTCTTCGGAATTGACCGAAGTAACACAATTGTCCACATATAGTGACCTTAACAACTTTTGCGCCACTGATAAATCTCTACCACTGTATCTACTCAGGTGATCCTCTAAAACAGCATGTAAAAGATAAGGGCTACAATTTACACCAAAGACAACTCTTGTGTGTTGATACAATTTGAGAGTTTTGCATTCCGAAGTTCTCCACCAAAGGAACCATAGATATTTCTGGTCTTCTTTGTTGACGGAAATCATTTGAAAAGCTTTCCTAATGTCAGAAGTGACACCAATTTTCTTCTCTCGGAACCGCAGCAGAATTGAAGGAATTAGTTCCATAAAATTCGGGCCCTTCTCTAGACATTTATTGAGAGAAGGGTTCCTTCCAGTTTTACAAGAAGCGTCGAAGACCGGACGGACGGACCTGGTAACACTGTCAGGCTTGTACACAGCGCGGTGTGGCAGATAGGATACACGACCTTCTTCGTCTTCTTCGGCTTCTTCAATGATCCCTTCTTGTTCCCAAGCGCGGAAAACATCCTGATAAGCATCAAACCCACCCGTTTGTTTGAGCTTGGTGGTTGTAGAGACGAGACGCTTCTCAGCCAAGACTCGATTACTGGGAACTCCTTTTAATCCTCCAATCCATGGGAGTGACACTGAGTAGCGCCCATCTTCTTTTCTGGTCACAGTGTCAGCGAAGTGCTTCATAACGAACTGATCCTGTTCGACCTTTGTGAGCACTTCTATGGGGTCTCTGATTCCCAAGATATCCAGGCTCCACATGTCTGAGATTGACCTTGACTCTGCGAAGAGTGCAGATGTAACAGTCATGGTGAGAGTTTCTTCTTCCTTCAACGGTCCACTCAGGGTCTATCCGAATAAAGTTTCCATTGCCACCAACCCACAACTGAGACGGACCCCGTTAAACTTCATCACCTTCCCCCATTGGTCGCTCCCAACGAGGATCTCAATGTCCACAGCCGGCCCCACATCTGTCAGTTTTATACCTTTCTCAACTAATTCATAAATCCAAGGACCACTTCGCACGGACGGAATCTTTCCACACAAACTTGGTTCATCCAGGAGAACAAGTTGAAGTCGGTTGTTTCCATCGAGGCTTTCCAAAACAATCTCATACCTTTGATGGTGCCGGACTTTCGAAGTCTTTCCTCCGAACAAAGCCTTTTTCATCACTTCCACTCCTACAGACTTTAGATTGAGATGCTTCGCAGTGGATTCTCGGATATAGGATCGCTGAGACCCTTCGTCGAGGATGAGTCGTACCACTTTATGTGTTCCTTTTCCTATCACTCGAACGAGGACAGTTTTGAAAAGGACAGAACTTGAGCAATTCAGATTTGTTGCCACTGTCTCATTGTTCATACTCTTCTCCACTGATGGATTCTTCTTGTTTATTGGTAACTCTGGGCACATTAAGGCGTGGTGCTTCTTAGAATAAAGTGGGCACTTGACAAATGTCTTACATTGCTTCGCACCATGACCCTTTTTCAGACAAGAGAAGCACGCCTGCTTGATTTTGATCTTCTGTTCTTTAGAAGCGATGAGCATGGTCTGAGCTTTACCACACTCTTGACTCTGATGTGACTTCTCACAGAAGACACATTCTGTGCCTTGTGCTGCGAATAAGCCTGCTGCCGTTGGGATGTCTGGTTTCGAGTCCTTCACTTCTGGCTTCTTATGTAATTTATTGTCCTTGATAGGAAGACCGAATGTAGTCTGAGCTAAGCCTCGTTGTTGCTCACTTTCCACTTCTTGTTTTATGAAAAGCATGAGATGTTGGAACTCAGTTTTTCCCCCTCCTTCTGAACCATAATTGGGACTGCGTTGCCAGGCTGTTAGAATATCTAAGGGAAGACAAGATTCTACCAACGGAAACAAGAGGATATCCATTTGATCCGGTGAGATTCCTAGGGACTCCAGTGCATGGAGATGAGACTCCAACTTATCATAAACTTGAGAGACTTTTCCTTTTGTAAGATTGTTTTTTATTACCAAACTGAGTAGTTCCCTTACATAGACTTGTTTGAGCATATTCGGTTTGCCAAATCTGTCCTGAAGCGCTTGAATTACCTTCGGATAATTATCTCCAGTCTGTGGGTAGGTCGTCACAACTT
The DNA here is from genome assembly GCA_002738285.1 of Holacanthella duospinosa. Taxonomy (NCBI): domain Eukaryota; kingdom Metazoa; phylum Arthropoda; class Collembola; order Poduromorpha; family Neanuridae; genus Holacanthella; species Holacanthella duospinosa. Next base: position 1,351,916 of record NIPM01000011.1, on the reverse strand, counting down.
CCATGGCTCTGGTTCCAGAAACCATAGACTGGATAAGGTACTGGAACTTATCACTTGGATGGAGATCTTCGTCGTCGTGGATTTTTTCAAATTGAGACCAGAATCCCAACCACTCTGTGATGTCACCGTTGAACCTTTTCAATTCAATTTTGGGTAGTTTGTAAGCTCTCTTTATCTCTCCATTGACAGAGCTGCCAATACTTGATGTGGGATGAAGAGTCTTCTCTGTCGCCACTTTCACTGTTTATGTGAGGTCCAACCATTCCAGGAGGTATTTCTCGTTGGCATCAATCTCGACCTGGTACTCTTCATCTGTACAGTCATTGTCCGGAAGTACGTCTAGGATTTGTTTATCAAACTCCTGTATCCTGACCATGAGCTGTTCCAGATGTTGGCATTTCACCAGTACTTGATGGTTATCCAACAATTCTTGAGCAAGGATACCCTTGAGGTCATTTGCTGATTTTGTGAAGGATGCCCTTACCCCTCCTCTCTGTTTCTTAAGACGTTCCATTTTTTATTCAGTCGTTAACTAAACATGTACTTAGTCTTTCGGCGATGCCTCTAAGATTTCCACTCAGCGCTCTGTTTATTTCTGCCGATCACGTCGGGGTCACCAAAAATGTTGAAACCTCAGAAAGAACTACCCGTCCCAAGGAGAATTTCGGATTTACTGTTTTTCGGTAGAAATATGATAGATTTTTATTAAAAAATTTAATAATGGATTTTAAGAATCAGGAGTGTTGTCTCTAATTTCTGACAGAAGACTAACTAGAAGTACAGCAAATTCTAATAAAATATAAACACGTTTTTTGAACAAGAAAAGATGGGAGGGAGGATTTTTGGTCCAAGAAATACACCCCTTTCCTTCCAAATCCCTTTTCAGGGATAAAGTTGGCGGGATATAATTTTCGAAATCCAACACCGGGAAATTCCTTTATAATTCCCAGCGGAGTTGGAGTTGATGAATTAANCAGGAGTGTTGTCTCTAATTTCTGACAGAAGACTAACTAGAAGTACAGCAAATTCTAATAAAATATAAACACGTCTTTTGAACAAGAAAAGATGGGAGGGAGGATTTTTGGTCCAAGAAATACACCCCTTTCCTTCCAAATCCCTTTTCAGGGATAAAGTTGGCGGATATAATTTTCGAAATCCAACACCGGGAAATTCCTTTATAATTCCCAGCGGAGTTGGAGTTGATGAATTAAATGCTCTGTCACTTATTTCTGCTGTTAGCCCAAGTGACACAATCGAGGCTCTCCGAGAATCACACTTGCTCTAATCACCCAAATCCGAATCCTCGACATAAATTAGTAAGTTTTAAGCAATTCGATTAAAATGTGAATAGTTGAAAGGAGTATATTTTCTCACTATCAGAAAAATCAAAAAAAATAATCTACTAATTCACCACTTCTGGATCTACAAAACGTATCCTTGAGGAGATGCAAAGAGGAAACTCATTATCGGAGCAGCGATTAGCCGTGGAGAAGAGCAAATTGAAAGTTTTTGAGAATTTACTTGCACTAACAAAGGACCGTATCACGTTTATAGAAGCAGTTGCATAGATAAGAATTTACACTTTATTAATTCAGAACTTCAATTTTGAAAGTAATTAGCAACTACATTATTTCTAGTAATCACTCCACAGTCCGCATCGAATATCCAAGTAGGCGCGGTCATCTCATCGTGATAGTTATCGACAAAATTGATGTCGTCTTCATTATCCAATACAGTAGTTATAAATGATGGATGATGGATGTAAAAATTATTTTGTACGGTACGGTAGAGCCATGATTAGATCACTTCACAAACAAACAAAGTTTGGAAATGAANGTAAAAATTATTTTGTACGGTACGGTAGAGCCATGATTAGATCACTTCACAAACAAACAAAGTTTGGAAATGAATTAACTAAAGGTTAACCATCCTTCCGAGTATGGTTAGTTTTTTGGTTAAAGTTTACAAAAATATTCTGGTTAACTTCTTTTCTATGTTCGGATTCGATTAGACTTTTTGGTTAACCAATGGTTAACCATAAAACTTTGGTTAACTAGCTACCAAAATCCAGCCCCAGATGTAGTGAACATAGCATACAAGTTAATTGAACAAAATAAAAAAAATACTAAATACATATATTATAATACTCTATATAGAATAATATATTATAAAAAATATAATATTAGAATAGAATGACATTAGAATATAATATAATACATTATATATTATATAATATTTTTGTATTTGAATCCATTTTTTTTATGAGAATTTGGTAAAAACGGCCCATGCAGACAGATTATTTAAAAGATGAGTTTTATAGGATCGTTCNTTTTTTTATGAGAATTTGGTAAAAACGGCCCATGCAGACAGATTATTTAAAAGATGAGTTTTATAGGATCGTTCCGTTTTGGTATTTGGCATGGGAGTTTTTTGGAAAAAGCTCTTTAGAATGTTCTGTATTAGAATTTTTATTTATTTATACAAATAAATTAACTAATTAAAAAAAATTAAGTCTGACTTTTTATTTGTAATTACAAGGGTTTTATTATACTATATTGATCAGTTTATTTTATTTCTTAGTAAAAATATCGCCATCTCATAATGCACACCTGCTGCTCTCCTAATAAATGGATCTGTTGGATTCCAGAACAGACTGGATCCAATTTCTGAGATACTAGAAAAACCAAAGCTGCATCCCATCTGTCTTGAATGGTGATCGCATCTAAGGCTCTTTCACATTCCATTGTTGAATCAATCAAAGACCGGATAGTACTTGGATTGTCTGAATGGATGGATGGATGACCGACGAACTTGCGCATGATACTAAGGAATAGTTCTCGCTCATTCTGGAATCGGTTCTGGATAATATGCCACGCAATCTCGTAGTTGGCATCGGTAATGCTGAATGACTTGGTAAGCAGATCCTGTCAGACTTGACTGAAGGTATGTCAACTTCTTTGCATCGGATAGGGAAGCGTTGTTGTGAATTGTGGTGATGAACATATCGCGGAAGGAGACCCAATCGTTCACGTCACCTAAGAATGTTGGGAGAGAAATCCTCGGAAGTCGGATGTCAGACCCTGGAGCATTCTTGAAGTTTGACACTTGAGGAATTGTAGCATCCGTTGTGTCAGGTTTGGGAAGAATGGCACGAATCTTCTGAAATCCGATGACGACTCGGTCAGTGAGATCAAAGATTTCGTCCATCTCTTCATCTTGAGCATCTAATTCTTCTGGAGTGCAGATTGAGAAAATTCTGTCGTGGAGAATTTTGATTCCCTGAGACAGGTCATGAGTTTCATTAAGGTAATGGTTGATGTCAATTACATCCAACGGCTTGTTCGCGTTCTCCTGGATAAGCTTCTCAAACTTCAGCAGCCTCTTCACCTTATCTTCCTATCTTTCTTCAGCTTCTCGAACTCGGAAAGGACCATTGTGATTCGTTAACTAGTGAGAATAGAAAATAGAGTACCTTGTATCCAAATGGAATTCTACGGTCGTGAGTGCGCCAGGTAGATGTTGAAAATCCGGCTCGAAGGACCAATGTTTTGCTCGTATCCAAAGTGAACACAAAGTAACTTGTATAGGGATGTTATTTATACGCAGGAGAAGAATAAGATTTGAGGTAGATTTAGTAACGGATACCACAGAAACAATTTTCTTACTAGGAAAGGATTCAAGTCAGGAACAGGTCAGGAACAGATCAGGAACAGTGCTTGGTAGGATGATAGAAACAGGTCAGGAACAGGAACAGATCAGGAACAGTGCTTAATAATGATGATAGGAATAAACCAGGAACAGGAACAAGTCAGGAATAAGATTGACAGGAACAAGAATTAACAGCAATTGGTTCAAGTATTATCCAGTCACTAGATGCACTAAAGAGATAATAAACTTAAAAAACACAATTAAAACTGTTAATAAAAATAGTTACTATTAAATTAGTAATGAGCGTAATTAGAAAATAAGAGAGCGAAAAATTGGGCGACCTTCCTCCTTGAATTCTAATTGAAGACTGATTTAATTTAAAGGAAAATGGGCGCTTATGAATTGCATAAATAACATTTATAAAAGAATAAATAAATTTCACTAGGTATTGTTTCGTTGGTAACTCGCACTGAACACATGGTTCTAAAAATAGAAGTCGCCTCTAGAAAGGCAAAAAAGTCAATACACGTGACTGAACGCGTCTCCGTTACCAGAAAGCCACGAGAGATTAATAGTTGAGAATTTTAAATGAAACTAGGCCTATTAACATTTACAAATCCATCATTCTCCCACCTTTTTTGTATAACAAAAAAAAAACAATTAAAATTAAATACTAATTCCGAAACCGAATCGGCTTGACGATCCTCTTCCCTCGCGAAGTGACGAATAGACTGTCTTCATTCACTTCCTTATTAGCCTCTTTCGGTTTCCGACAAGCCTTCTCTTTTTTCCACTCTTCGGCTCTACTGAGAACACTTTCTCCAAATGTTCTAATGGATTCGCTTTCACTTCGTCAACAACCTTTTTCACGCTTGAAGTGATCTTGGGCCGATCTTCATAACTCAATTCCAACGGATAAAGACGTTGAAGTGGACGTATAACACATCCGTTAGCCATTTTGACTTTCGCCACTCGGACTTGTCCGTCCTTCCCTGGATTCAGCTTAAGAATCCTCCCCATTGGCAGAAACAGACGCTTAACTCGATCATCCCCAACTAGTACAACGTCGTTGATTTTTAGTAGCACAACATTCTTCTTACGCAAATTGTTCTTATTAATTAATTGGGATAAATATTCTTTTCTGTTTGCAATCGATTTTTTAGATCATCATTTTGTAGCGCACTCGCAATGTCTTCTCTGAGATGGTAATGTGTGGAGCTTCTGGAAAACCATCCATTGTGAGTCCTCTCCGGAACATGTCTGGAGTCAAAGGGGTCAAGTCACCGATATCCTCAGTGACTGTTGTGAGAGGTCTACCATTGATGGTATGCATGATGGCTCCCAAACAAGTTCTCATTTCATCTAAATTGATACATGCACTTCCGAGCGTCTTCTTAAGTAAGTTTTTAGTGGTACGAATAAGACGCTCCCACCATCCTCCCCACCATGGGCCAGCTGGCGGATTGAAAGTCCAGTTAATTTTCCTGGCGTAGATTCATACCTCCAATTTCTTCCAATTCACAAGGTTGAGGAGATTTGCTGCACCAACAAAGTTTGTTCCATTATCGCTGGAGCGGTCTTCTGTTCGTCCCTCCAAATAAATGAATCGTTCTAAGGATCTCAGGAACACTGGGGTGCTTAGCGATGAAACTAAGTCCAAATATAGCAACGGTATACTGCACAGGTATAAAGTACAACCCAAACTTTACGACCATTTTTTAATTTAAGAGGTCCAGCGAGGTCGATACCAGTAGTTTGGAAAGGTTGACAGACCTGGGTCCTTTTCTCAGGTAATGCTGGTGTGTTCACTTCAAGGGGCTTAATTACAAACCGACGACAACGGACACACGTCCTGAGAATAGATCTAATGGTTCTCCTTGTATGTAGTATCCAAAATTTCTCGCGAATTTTTCTCATGATAAATTGAATCCCTGCATGACAATAACTACGATGAAGTTCCATCACCATCTGCTCAACATATGGATGATCATTAGACAGGAACATTGGGTTACGGAAAGACTCCGACTCAGTCTTGTTGTTGACTCTTGTGATGACACGATAGATTCCATCATCATAAAGCTTAATTGGAATTCGTTTGATTGACTTAGTTCCTGGCTTGATTGATTTGGATTGGATAATGCGGACAAGGTCCACTTGTGCAATTCGTAACTCCTCCACAGTCAGGAGTTTTAGTGGAGTACGATTGCCTTTCTTCCTTTTGAGATTTTCCAAATATCGCCGTACATATCCAAAAACTCTAAGATTCTTCAAATAAGATCCAAATCGTGGGATTGTATAGCCCTCTTTCCTTAGAAAAGTGACCACATCAACTCTTTTCTTCATTTCTTGAGCGATCTGATCCTCGTAAAACTGAGGGTTGGACACAGGCCAAACGTCTTCAGGATGAGTGAGCCACTCTGGTCCCTCCCACCATTTTGATTTGAGCAATTCCTTAGAAGTACATCCACGAGAAGGCAAGTCTGCCGGATTTTTGGTTCCTGGAATGTGACGCCAGTTGACAGACTCAGTTAATTTTATAATTTTCTTCACTCTATTTCAAACAAAGGTTCCCAAAGATTGTTTCGTCGGATCCAAGCTAGTGCAGTCAAAGAATCAGTCCAAAAGTAATCAATTGGGCTCTTTAAGTCAAGACTCCTTTTCACTTCCACATTCAAACGGGCTTCAATAAGGCACGACATGAGTTTCAATCTGAAGATTGTGGACAATTTCATGTGGGCGACTCGACTCTTGGCCATCACAAGTTGAACTTTGACTCCTTCATTTGTGACACTGGGTGCGAACACCACTGCTGCGTAAGCCCTCTTACTGGAATCAACAAAGGTATGTAGTTGAAATGCTTCTCCAAAGATCATTCGTCGAGGGACTTGAACTTCCTTTAAACTCTGCAACTCTTGACACCATTTGATGAACGTCTCCTCGCATTCTTTTAGTAATTTTTCATCCCATCCAACTTGAGTAATCCATGTGTCTTGAATAATCAGTTTAGGAGGAAGTCGTACAGGTCCGATGAACCCCATTATGTCAAATACTTGGCTTAACTGGGACAGGATACACCGTTTAGTATAACTTTCGGGTGACTCNTCCCATCCAACTTGAGTAATCCATGTGTCTTGAATAATCAGTTTAGGAGGAAGTCGTACAGGTCCGATGAACCCCCATTATGTCAAATACTTGGCTTAACTGGGACAGGATACACCGTTTAGTATAACTTTCGGGTGACTCTGGTACCGTGACACCCATGGTATCAGAAGCTTTGTTCCAATTGTACGCCAAAACGTTAGTGATTTGATTCAACTCTGGTTTTGAGAAATCACTACCGGTCAATTCCCAACCACAAAGTTTTATTCCAGTTTCCTTAAATAACGAAATAGATTTGCCGTAGAACGCCTCATACTCCTCCAGGTTTTTGAAAGAGGGCACGTAATTATCAACGTAAAGGCTTCTCTTTAAATTTTCTATGATTGACTTCCGGTCATCTTTAATTTGATCCAAATGATGTTCAATTGTAGCTTGGAGGAGGAAGGGGCTATAACTCAGTCCAAAAGGTACAGTAGCATGACGAAAAATCCTGGGGATAGTTTGCTCCTTAACTTTCCACCACAAGAAACGTAGGTAGTTTCTATTTTCATTTGGTAATCNAATCCTGGGGATAGTTTGCTCCTTAACTTTCCACCACAAGAAACGTAGGTAGTTTCTATTTTCATTTGGTAATCCTATCATCTGGAAAGCTTTCCGGATGTCAGAGATGACTCTAATGCCAATCATGGAATCAGTGCACTACACTTTGACTACATTGATCTTCAGATAAAACGTTTGGGATTGTCCGCTCTCCCTATCATTCCAACAAAAAATGTGAGAGCGACATTTTATCACCAACAAAATTTACTGATGGAAATAGTGTGCTGATACCCTAATAATTTAATTAGGAAATCGAAAGTCAGACTTAAATCAATAAAAATTTATAACACAGAACACTCCCAAAATTTTCACTAAAAATCCCTATGGCTAATACCAAAACGGAACGACCTTATAAAGTGCAGTTTTCAAACAATCTGTCTCTATGGGAGGTGGGGTATACATTTAGGGGGTGTTGAAAAAAAAAATTTTTTTTTTCAAACAATTTATTTTTTGAGTTTATGCATTTCTCCACGAATCATGACATTTGAAAACCTTTAGAACAGTTTTTCGAACAAAAAAAAATCAAATTTTTTTTTCAAAAATTTTGTTTTTGTTAAAATTTTTTTTTCGGATTAAAGCACATCTCCACGAATCATGACATTTGAATACTTTTGAGACTGTTTCCAAAACAAATTTTTTTTTTCAAAACGAAAAAAATTTTCAAAAAAAAAGTTTTTTTGTGAAAAACTGTCTTAAAAGTTTTCAAATATGATGATTTGTGGAGAAATGCAAAAATCCAGAAAAAAACTTAGAAATTTTTCGACACTCCCCAAATGTATACCCCAACCCTCTATGGGCTCTGGTTTTCAACAATTTCTCATAAAAAATGCGGATTTAAATACAATAATTCAACATTTTGATTAGTTAAATTTGCTAATATTTTTAATTTTATGTTAACTAAGGTGTATGCATAGTTCACGACATCTAACAACTTCCCAACAAAAATACCGGGANAATTATATTTGTTAATATTTTTTAATTTTATGTTAACTAAGGTGTATGCATAGTTCACGACATCTAACAACTTCCCAACAAAAATACCGGGAAGTGTACAAAACAAAATACAAGGTGTCCCACAGGAGATTACAATGTGGCGAGGTGACTGGGATTTTTGGTTACAGAATAATTGTAAAACAAATGAGAAAATAGTTCTACAGTGAAAGAAAAAGTTAATAAACTTTTTTTTTTAATTTCTCAAAAGAAAATGTGGATATATAATTTATAAATATTAAAAGTTGAGCTTACCAAAGTAGTAAATTCTCTTTTACAACTTGGGATAACAAATACAGAAACAATAAAAATTTTTTGCTAAAGACTACGACTACCATACGTAATAAGCTATAATCAGAGCAATGAGNTAATTTCTCAAAAGAAAATGTGGATATATAATTTATAAAATATTAAAAGTTGAGCTTACCAAAGTAGTAAATTCCCTTTTACAACTTGGGATAACAGAAATACAGAAACAATAAAAATTTTTTGCTAAAGACTACGACTACCATACGTAATAAGCTATAATCAGAGCAATGAGGGAAGTTATGAAAATTTCTAGTTGCTGGATTTCTTATTAAAAATGATACTGGAAGTAATTCGCGTAAATTTTTTAGATTTCCTTGTGTGTTGTTCTATCTCTTAAAGAGACTCACTTTGTTTCTTTGTCTGTTTTTTTTTAAATAAAACATTACCAAGTAGTGTGTGGTATCAATCGACTTCTTTCGATTCCAGCATTCATGTGGAATCAATTGTAATTAATTTCGACCAGAAATTCCGAATTTTGAAATACCCGAATTCGGGTTTTTTGTGCTTATTTATCTTTTATTCGGTTATATTGTTGGCCGATCGGGCTAAGAATTTGTCAATATTTATAGGAAAATGGTTTACAGGTGGATCTTTTTTTAGATTTTGAAAATTTGAATTTTTTAAATTTTTCAAAAAAATAATTTATTTTGAAAAATAAATAAAAAATACTAGGTAGTGTGTGGTATCAACTGACTCCTTTAGAACCAATTACAATTAATTTTGACCAGAAATTCGGAAATTGAAAATACCCTAATTTGTTTTTTTTTGTGCTTAGCTTATCTATCATTTATTCGGTTGTGTAGGCCGATCGGTCTAAGAATTTGTAAATTATAGAGAGGATGATGGTTTGCAGGTGGACCTTTCTTATATTTTGCAAGTGTCTATTTTTTAAATTTAATAAAGTAATATTTTTTTTACAGAAAAAAAAATTAAAAAAAAATCGCTTATCATGTGTGGTATTAATCGACTCCAGTATACACATGGAACCAATTATAATTAATTTCGGCCAGAAATTTTGTGCTTATCTATGATTCATTCGGTTATTTGTAGGCAAATTAGGCTAAGAATTGGCAATTATATAGAGGAGAATTGTGTGCAGGTGAACCTTTTATTCGATTTTGAAAATTTGAATTTTTTGAATTTTTGAAAAACAAAACAAGTTAACAGAACAATTCTGAAATTCCAAATTAGAAATAAATAATTGGATGATTCTGGACTAACAATTAGGTATGAATGTAAGGAGTTATTTGATAACACAAACAACTTAAGTGATTTTATTTTCAAAAAGAATTTTTTTTTTAATTTAAAACATTGAAACAATGATAATTTATGGTAACGTTGATTGCAATGGCAATTCAACTTTGCAGTCGCTTGCAGCTTAGAAATAACCATCTCTTGGGTGAAGGAACATTTTATATGGGAGAGTTAGCGATGGAGAACATAATGGTGGAGGCGAAAAAATTTAAAACTCTGGAATTTAATTTGGTATAAATTGTGCTGACTGTGTGGAAATTTTTCCGTTCTCGGGGTAAGAGTCGTGTTATGTCTTTACTATCGCAATTTTCAATAAAGAATAATGACTCAAATGGGAAGTTTAAATGTGCTAAGATCGATCCTTATTACTGTTAGGCACTTATTTAAATTTATGACGCAATGAAATCGGCCGCCAAAAATACCGATATCGGCAATATTTTTATCGAAATCGGCCAAAAAGTTGACATCGGTCGATCCCTATTCATAACTCAACACTGCATCACTGTCCTTGAGTCAAAATAAGAGTATAAATAATAGTAAAAGAGTAAAATAAAAGCCCCAAGTTGACCTTGGCAGAATTTTTTCCTCGGAAGGATTTTCTGTCCGTCGTATCTTTTTTTCTAAGCTCCACCGTAGAAGAATTCGAAGGCAAAAATTCTGCGCGGAATAATTCCTTTCCGTAGAAGGAAATTCCTTCCTTTCTCTTTTTCGGTAGCTATGCTTCACCGAACGATAATTAGATGGAAAAAAATTCTGCAGATAAGAATGAACAGAATATTTTTCCGAACACTTTCACTTTTTTTCATGCCTCATCGCAGCAGAATTTCTTTGGAAGTGGACGGAAAATATTCTGCTGCCAAATTTTTGAAGTTCGACTCGGTTCTACTTTTGGACCGAATGTTTTCATTTTTATTTAAAGGAATTTTTTTTAAAGGCATTTTTTTAAAGGAATTTTTACTTTTCGGCGGTGTGGCAGTACCACAGAATTTTTTCAGCAGAAATTTATTGCGATGAAAGTTTATACAACGAATTATTTGTTCCTTCGCTTTTTTGGTAAGGCATAGTCCAAGGAAATATTCCATAGACAGAATTTCTTTCCGTGGAAGAGTCTACTTGGAAAGAATTCTGCAACGGTGAACGTGGGGCTTAAGCGTTTTAAAAGTTAGTGCTGTTTGGTGCATTTCAATTCAGGTTTCAAACTATTCTTACGCAAGGACAGTGACGGCCAATCACATCCACATAACCTGCAGTGGTGAGTTCTGAATAAAAACTTACATTAATAACCTAAGCTTCATACGTGCGGAATGAAAATATTCTCAGACCTCGCTCGTCAAAATCTCATTATATCTAGTGTAAAATCAAGAGGGACTTCTGACCCTGAGCAGGGATGGAGCCCCGCCGAGTCCACGGCCTCAGAATAGATGGGGATAGGATATTAGGCATTTTGTACCAGCTCGGATATCAATATGGTAAAGAATAAGAATAATTTTATAAACACGACTCCGCCTCAAATAATATGAGTTTATACCTCGAGTCAAAGCGCGAGTCAAAGCCCCTGTTTAGCGCATATGTTTATGTCTATATGCATTTGAGGCGGAGTCGTGTGTATAAAGTTATTCTTATTCTTTACCATATTCATATCCGAGCTGGTACAAAATGCCTAATATTTATGGTGTTGTTTTAAAAACATAAAAATATCTTATAAGTAGAGTGAACATGCCCTTCACATTCCATCTCTCAAGCAAAAAAAAAGCCATATGGAAACTATATAACAAATTTTTTGCTGTATTCTCCCTATCTCTTTTTTCCATTTTTCATTATAAAATCAAAAAGTTGAAAATTTGAGCTCTGACCTGAATTTAAATATTGTTACAATCCTGCTAACTATAAGCAGAATTTTACCTAAACAAATGGTAATTGTAACTTTCAGATTTCTTAAAACAATAAAGTTCTACCAGAAAACGATCTTTTAATTTTCAAGTATTTATTGTTTTAAAGAAAACCTTTTAGTATTGTACAAAATTGAGTTCCGGAGGAACTATACCAAAATACTGAATACCTTTGTCAAAATTGTAGCGCTTTATATGTCATAGTGCGGACTTTTAGCAACCCCAACTTGGGCTTAAACTACTAGGAATAAATGTAAATTAACAACATAAANTCTACCAAAATACTGAATACCTTTGTCAAAATTGTAGCGCTTTATAAGTCATAGTGCGGACTTTTAGCAACCCCAACTTGGGCTTAAACTACTAGGAATAAATGTAAATTAACAACATAAACTTTCCTTGGAAAAGTTAAAAATACAAGTATAATAAGACAGCTAATAAACATAATAAAAATTAAAAATAATTTTTTCCCGAGATAATCCAATTAACATAATTATCTCCAACTAAATGAATAAAATAAAAATATAACAAACACTAACAAATTAACATAATTCCTAACTGAATAATAATAATACAAAAAAACTATTGACAAAACACAAACTATTTTGTCTCTGTCACATTATTCCCTCCAACAAAACGATGTCCTCATTGTTGATTACTGGGGATTTGATGAGTTTGTTGAAGGGGGTGGGGCGTTNAGAAACTATTGACAAAACACAAACTATTTTGTCTCTGTCACATTACTCCCTCCAACAAAACGATGTCCTCATTGTTGATTACTGGGGATTTGATGAGTTTGTTGAAGGGGGTGGGGCGTTGACTTACCCCGTTAGGAACCAAAATCAGCCTTCTCCACTGCCCATGGAGGCTCGACCCTGGCTGTCTCCACTGCCCGTGGAGGCTCGACCCTGGCTGTCTCCACTGCCCGTGGAGGTTCAACTCTGGCTGTCTCCACTGCCCGTGGAGACTCCACCGTTTCCATCTCCTCCTAAAAAAAAGGAAATTAAAGGGAAACACATTTCCGTCCACTGCTAACTTATAGCCGTGGCTTCATATAACACATAACATGAAACTAATAAATAAAAATACCTTCCATTTCACTCAGAGTCTGAAGAATATTGCCGCGTTGGCTTCCTTTTCCTTGTAGAGCGACGGATATTTCTTTTTCTTGGACTGGCTTTTGGTCTGTAGAGTTTGGCCTTGCCGACCAGCCTTTCCATTACCTCTGAGGGCTCTCTGGAATCGTCAGTTTCATGACCTGGAGTTCTTCGTGCTCTATGAATTTGGCATTTTGGACAGCTAAGAACAAATCTACGAGTATCTTTATAAATACTCTTCCAGTAGAATCGTGTTCTGACAGCTTNTTTTGGACAGCTAAGAACAAATCTACGAGTATCTTTATAAATACTCTTCCAGTAGAATCGTGTTCTGACAGCTTTCCAAGTCTTCGTCATTCCTATATGACCTGCAAATTCATTAGCATGGATATTTTCTAAGACTTCTTTTCTAAGNTTCCAAGTCTTCGTCATTCCTATATGACCTGCAAATTCATTAGCATGGATATTTTCTAAGACTTCTTTTCTAAGTCCTTTTGAGAGAACTAATCTCCAAGAACTACCTTCAGGTTCAAAATTAACTATGTACAAGATTCCATTTTGTACACTATAGTCTTCAATATGAGGGGTATGTATTTGTCGATTTGAATCTTCGACAAAGGAGCTTCTTCAGCTTCCTCTACATACCTCAGGATTTTCCCCACAGATGGGTCCTCTAACTGTTTTTGTCTGAGATCAATACCATCTGAAACTAAAACATTAGATGAATCCATTGACTCAGGTGGATCCACAGGGAATCGACTNCTGAGATCAATACCATCTGAAACTAAAACATTAGATGAATCCATTGACTCAGGTGGATCCACAGGGAATCGACTGAAGGGGTCTACTTCATTTGCTATTTAGCCTGGATGATGCTGGATAGTCATGTCCTGCATCTGCAAAGCAAAAGACCACCTTGCTAGTCGACCGTGTGGGTCCTTAACCGAAACAACCATTTCAATGCATGATGGTCCATATACACTGTATAGTGTATACCATAAATATAAGATCTAAATTTTTGAACTGCGTTGACTACGGCTAAGCACTCTTGCTCACTAGCAGTATATCTTTTTTCTACGTCAGTCATAGACCTACTAGCATAGGCTATTACTCGCGCCTTGCCATCTTGTATCTGAACAAGCGTGGCTCCAAGCTCATAACCACTACTGTCACAGTGTATTTCTGTTTCCGCATTATCCATTGGAAACGCTAACACTGGACTAGTGATTAAAACGAGTTTTAATTTATCAAAAGATTCTTGCTGTTCATCACCCCACAAAAAGGGTTGATCCTTCCACAATAACTGATTGAGAGGCGTAGCAACNACTAGTGATTAAAACGAGTTTTAATTTATCAAAAGATTCTTGCTGTTCATCACCCCACAAAAAGGGTTGATCCTTTCACAATAACTGATTGAGAGGCGTAGCAATTTTTCCGAAATCTTTTACAAATCGTCTGTAATATCCGACATGTTCAAAAAGGACCTAACGTGAGTTAGAGTTGTTGGCCTAGGAAACTTAGTAACAGCAGCTATTTTTCCCTGGTCAACCTCTACTCCCTCACTAGATATTACATGACCCAAATATTCGATCTTTGACGCAGCAAATCGACATTTACTCGTCTTTAAAGTCAAATTTGCATTTTAGGCACTCGAGAGCAGATCTCAGCCTAAATTGGTGTTCTTTAAAGGATTTCGCAAATACTATCAAGTCATCTAAATATACCNCTTCACAAAGTATCAGAATTACGTGGCCTATGTTAAATCTTAGAAAGGAGCCTTTTCGAACCTAACCCTTGAACAGTTTTCTTTCAACTAGCTTTTAATAATTTTGGGAAGGATAATTATGGANTTTAATAATTTTGGAAAGGATAATTATGGACAGAATATTTGTTTAGACCTTAGACTGCAAACAATGAGTCATCGGTCAAAATCCAAAGAAATGAGTAATTCTAACAACGAATAATCACGTGTATTATTAGAGGATAACTCGTGATTGACATTTTTCTGATACCCTCCTTCAATCTCGAGTTTCCTGGATTCTGTTCATTTCTAGCTCTTCGGCTTCAGAACTTCCGACGAGCGGTAAACCAATTACTGATACTCTAACTTTTCGGACTCTAATACAGTAGAAGGCCAAAACGACGAGTAGTCCAGAAATGATAATAAAGAACATCACTGAAACCCATGTCATCGGATGATCAACTAAGGTCACAGATGGATTATCGTTTTTTTTCTCTTCAAATTCGTATTTCTTCAAAAGATCTTTCAGATTCACTTTCGGTTGGAGATGCCAGTTGGTTCGCATGGTAAAAAGTGGATCAATGGTTTCTTGGTGATTTAGATGGACTTGTGTACCATTGAATTCCATATCCTTGATATGAAAACTGGCAGTAATAGGTAGGCTGAAGACTCCTTCTGGACAGGGATGAGATTCTCCATCAATTTTTAAACTACTTTCTGGACAATACACCAAGTTGGATCCAAAGTGTGGCTTAACTTGAACATAGTCTATTTCATCATGAGTGTGTGCCAGATCACAGCGATCCACGGTGAAGTACTTCGATTCTGACGGAAGTTTCGCTTGCGATGTGCAACCACCTGCTGGAAAGAGAATATTATCATGAGTAGCATGAGNTGTACCATTGAATTCCATATCATTGATATGAAAACTGGCAGTAATAGGTAGGCTGAAGACTCCTTCTGGACAGGAGTGAGATTCTCCATCAATTTTTAAACTACTTTCTGGACAATACACCAAGTTGGATCCAAAGTGTGGTTTAACTTGAACATAGTCTATTTCATCATGAGTGTGTGCCAGATCACAGCGATCCACGGTGAAGTACTTTGATTCTGACGGAAGTTTCGCTTGCGATGTGCAACCACCTGCTGGAAAGAGAATATTATCATGAGTAGCATGAGTTCTTACATTGATGCTTGTAGTACAATTTCCAGTTTTAGATACGATCGCATTACGAGGGCCAGTGTAGATAATTTTACATGTTTTGTTGTCCTTTCTTCCCATCAATTTAAAAGGATCAGCTTCGACTAATTGAAGATCTTTATTGATCATGGGAATATCAAAGTCAATAAATAAATCCTTCCAATCGGGAGANCTTCGACTAATTGAAGATCTTTATTGATCATGGGAATATCAAAGTCAATAAATAAATCCTTCCAATCGGGAGAACTATGACAGCGGCGGGGCGTTTCCTTTCGTGATGGGTGTTTTGCTTGTACGCCAGATGACAGGCTGGGAGGTTTGAAATGAATAGCCAAAAGACGTTTCAGTGAGAACAAAACATTGCATTGCCAGATAGACTGGCAAAGTTGTCAGAAACGAATTGTTCTTTTTCTTGGAGCTCCCACTCCTATTTTGTGACACCTTTGGTTCTACNGGCAAAGTTGTCAGAAACGAATTGTTCTTTTTCTTGGAGCTCCCACTCCTATTTTGTGACACCTTTGGTTCTACCTCACCCATGCCCAATTCTGAGCGTAACTCTTGAAATTTAGGTTTCGGCAATGGCTTTGTAAACAAGTCCGCTACCTGTTGAGTGGTTGGGATGTATGAGAGACGTAAAGTTCCATCTGCCACAAGATCCCGAGTGAAATGAAACCGAACATCGATATGTTTGGAGCACTGGTGGAACTCAGGATTATTTGCTAGTTTAATTGAACTTTGGTTATTGACAAATACTTGAGTTGGCCCGATCTGAGGAAAGCCAAGTTCTTTCACGAAGTTTCGGAGCCATATTACTTCTTTCGCTCCAGAAGCCAAAGCGACGTATTCAGCTTCAGTGGATGAAACTGTCACTATTGGTTGTTTCTTACTTGCCCAGCTAATTAATGAATCTCCAAAGAAAAAGGCGACGCCAGTTGTCGATTTTCGATCAGTGGGATTTCCGGCGTAGTCAGAATCGTTATAGCCAGTGATAATTCCTGATGATTCTACTTTGTAGATCAAACCGAGTGATGAAGTTCCCTTCAGATAACGGACTACAGATTTGACAGCTGCCCAGTGAGTGTCGTCATAGGCATGACAGAACTTGGTCAGTTTTGAAGCGGCGTACGAAATATCCGGTCGAAATATTTCTGGACAAGAAAAGAAGAGATCCGACTACTTCTCTATATGGAAGACTCGCATCACTTTCAATTGCTGGGTGTAATAGTTGCTGTTGCATTGGTATAGACGAGATTTTACAGTCGGCCATGTTACAATCTTGTTGGAGTTTCCTGATGAGAGATGATTGTGATAGATTGAGATTTCCATAATTGTCGCGATGAATTTGTATTCCGACGACCTGTAGAGGATCCANATAGATTGAGATTTCCATAATTGTCGCGATGAATTTGTATTCCGACGAACTGTAGAGGATCCGAAATCTTAATGTCGAATTCTTGGCTCATTTTGTCCAGCACATTATGTACAGCTTCTTTGAATGGAGACAAAATTAAGCCGTCGTCAACATAGAGGATGAGTAGCACAAAAGATTCTCCTATATTACCAAGGAATACGCTTGGGTCACTTTGGTAGGTGTTATGTTGAGAGTTGACAAGAAATTCGAAATTTTGCTGTTCCAACAGCGTGGAGCTTGTTTTAAGCCGTATAGGCTTTTCTTAAGTAGACACACAAATCCTTCCTCCGCTTTGAGCCCTTCTGGAATACTCATAAATATTATTTCATTCAAATCTCCATATAAGAAAGCAGTATTTACATCAAACTGCTTGATAAAATATCTCTGAGATGCAGCGATGGCTAAAATTAAACATATGGACTCATAACGACACACAGGTGAGAAAGTCTCTGTGTAGTCTATCCCATGACTCTGCCGGAAACCACGAACTACAAGTCGAGCCTTATACCTTTCTACTGATCCATCAGAGCTTTCTTTTACTTTGAAAACCCATCTGCTGTCTAGAATATTTCCAAGACTTGGTCGTCTAACCAATTCCCATGTTTGATTCTTTTGAAGGCTGGAAAGTTCTGATTTGATAGCAGCTTCCCAATGTTCGACTTAATCAGAGTTCTTAGCTTCTTGGTAGTTTCTTGGTTATTTTATTGTCTTCGCCATGGTTGCCCAATACCGATCCGGTTGACGAAGTTTTGTGCGTTCTGAGTTCCCGTTTGGGAGATAACTCTTTAGATTTATTTTGTTTGGACAATTTGACTGTTGTTTTTCCATGAGGTGATACGTTTGCCTCATAATCTCCTTTGCTAGTAGAGATGACAACTCTCAAATCTTTTTGTGCTGAAGATGCTCCTTTCATATGTTTCATCAGACTGGATTCTTCCTTTTGCGCTCCAGTGAGCGTGTCACTATTCGATTCGATATTCTCATAGTCTTCGTCATTGGAGTGGTCTTCTTCTGCAATATCCGTATTTCTATCAAGAAGGTCTTGCTCTTCGCTTTCGGAACTTTCAGGGTCAATTTGGAAGTTATTTTTAGTTCAGTGACTTCTTCAAAGCTAACATTTCTAGCCAATGAAATTGACTTGTCGTTAGGGTCGTATAAGCGATATTTCTTTGATTGTCCATCATATCCAACAAGAATTAGCTTTTTGGCTTTTGAGTCCCAGACTCTACGATGTTCCTTAGGTATTTGTGCAAATGCTTCAGTTCCAAAACGACGAATATGTCCCAAACTAGGTTTCATCAAAAAAATGCTTTCAAAAGCTGTATTGATTGGGCTTTGCTTATTGAGGACACGGTTGTGTATATAAATTGAAGTGGCCACTGCTTCGGCCCACAGTGATTCACTTAGTTGGGAGTCTTGCAGCATTGACCTAGCTGTATCCTTAATTGTCCTCATTTCCCTCTCAATCTTACCATTAGATTCGGGGCAATATGGGACAGTTCTTTGATGGATGATGCCGAGATTGTTAAAAAAAGAAGAGAGATCTTTATTTACAAATTCAGTACCATTATCGGATTTGAATACTTTTACCCGATTCCCAGTTTGGTTCTCAATAAAGGAAATATAGTCCTTGATATTTGCTGCTGCCTGTTCTTTGCTTGACAGAAAATACACCATACGGAATCCTGTCGAATCGTCTTTCATCAAGAGAAAATACTTGGATCCTCCGATAGAAGCTATAGGCATCTTCCCCGACAGATATGCGTGGACCATTTCTCCCGGCTTGAGAAATGATCTTTTTTCGGAAACGGCTTTCTCGCTTCTTTCCCGAAGTGACATGAGTCACATGTGAACTTTTCATTCAAATCTTCCGCAGAAATTCCTGTTGCTGCTTCTTTTCTTACGGTATCCAAAATGTAGTTGATATTTATATGTGCCAAACGACTGTGCCAAAGTTTCGTCTTCTCACTTTGAGTCAATAATGCTTGGGATTGAAGAGGTCGGAATTTCATCACATACATATGATCAATAAATTCTGCTTCTGGTCCTAGATTTCCGTTGTTATCATAATATATGGTACCTTTATTATTGCGTATGATTTGATACCCTTTGGATGCCATTACGCCCTCTGAAAATAAATTTACAGCTCCATCAATGTAAAGTACATCAGTCAACACACATTCCTCCCACTGATTATCAATAAGTGCTTCAAGGCGGACTGTGCCGGTTCCTAAAGCCTGTGCTTCATGACGATCCGTTAGTGATACAGCTCTTGGTGTTTGGAAAGGACTGAACGTTTCAAAACCCTCCTTGTTTCCCAAAATATGCTGCGTCGCGCCTGAATCGCTAATCCAATATAACTGTCGTTCCAAGATTTTCGGATGGGATCGAACCATGAAAGCGTGTGCAGATTTTCCTTGAAGATTAGAACCGCTTTGAGGATTAAGGACTTGATGCTGAGGAATTCTCTGTTGGTTATTCGTGATTGAATTATGGTTACGGTGATTCTGATTTGATCCTGAATATTGATTTCGGTAGCGCTGATTATGATCCAAATTCTTACTCTGTTGTCGCTGATCATGATTGTAACTCTCATTTTGTTTGGGCGCACGACATTCTGCTTTCCAGTGGCCTCGTTTGCCACAATTTAGACAATTAGTTCGTTTTTTCAGCTCAGAAATGTTTCGAATGCCTCCTTCATTTGGTTTTCTACCTGAGTTGTGTGATGAGTAGGACGAGTAAGCAGCTGACTTTTTTTTTGTATATTTAAATTCGTTCTCATGTTGATTATTTTCCAATTCTTCCTTCCTGAGCCTGGCAAGAAGCATTGCCATTGTCTGTGACGTGTCTGGGACGCTGTTCCAAGACTTTTTAAACGCGTGATACTTAACTTCTGGCAAGCATGAAACAATTTTTGTCACTACCATTGTTTCATCAATTGTGACTCCAATCTCATTGAGTGAACGAGCCAAATTTTCAATATCCAAATAAGCATCTAATAGAGATTGTTCCTTTGTTACCTTATAATTCAAGAAAGATGATAAGGTGTGTTGCTTATTGAGTGTACTCGCGTCGGAGTTGACACTCTTGAGACGATCGAACATGTCTTTTGCACTGTTACAGTTGTAGATGTGGTTGGTCTGCTTCATATCCAGTGTTGGAACTATGATCGCTTGGGCTTGAATATCCTTCTTGTCCAAAGCTGGGGTTAACATTGGATCTACCGGTCGCGTTGAGGTCACAGCATCCCAAACTTCTGCTGCCTTCAACACGAGAGAAATTTGCAATTTCCAACGTTGATAATTGGATTCGTCGAGCGTGACTACGTGGCGCATACCTATTTTCTTACTTGAAGCCATACCTTGATTTGTCCCGAACAGATATTCAATTTTTGATTTCTTGGAGTTTAATAGTTCAGTTCTAGTTTTATCACTTATTCACGAATTTATAACTTCAAGTTCAGTTCTACTTTTTGTCACTTATTCACGAATTTATAACTTGTAGTTCAGTTCTACTTTTTGTCACTTATTCACGAATTTAGTATTTTGACAAAAATATCTGTATTACTTATTGTTCTAGATTTGTTCAGAACCATGCTCTGTTACCATATCAGAATTACGTGGCCTATATTAAATCTTAGATAGGAGCCTTTTCGAACTCAACCCTTGAACAGTTTTCTTGTAACTAGCTTTTAATAATTTTGGAAAGGATAATTATGGAATATTTGTTTAGACCTTAGACTGCAAACAATGAGTCATCGGTCAAAATCCAAAGAAATGAGTAATTCTAACAACGAATAATCACGTGTATTATTAGAGGATAACTCTTGATTGACATTTTTCTGATAATACCAGGACCACAGTCCATTTTGGACTTGACAGTATCACATCCATACGATACTGAAAACTAAATGGCGCGTAACATAAGCCCATCGGTAATCTCTTAAATTGGTAAAGCCCATTCGGTGTAATGAAAGCCGTTTTCTCTTGATCTTTCTCATCAGCTTCTATCTGATAGAAGCCTGAGATAAGATCCAGTACTGTAAAGTACTTGGCATTACCCAATTTATCAAGAAAATCATCAATTCTTGCAAGCGGATAGGCATTTTTCTTAGTCGCTGCATTGAGTTTCCTATAATCAATGCACAAGCGATGGCCTCCTCCTTTCTTGGGAACTAATACCACAGGAGCAGCCCACGGGGAAACAGATTCCTCTACTATGCCAGCTTCCAAAAGTTCATTAGCTTTTTCTTTAATTTTACCACGCTCAACAAATGATGCGCGATAGGGATGCAGTCTTATCGGTAACTGATCTCTAACTCGATTTTATGTTTAAACAAGTTAGTCTTACCAACCTGTTTCTCATCTGTCACAAAGACATCAGAAAATTCTTNTCCCTATCGCGCATCAACAAATGATGCGCGATAGGGATGCAGTCTTATCGGTAACTGATCACCCGTCTCGATTTTATGTTTAAACAAGTTAGTCTTACCAACCTGTTTCTCATCTGTCACAAAGACATCAGAAAATTCTTCAACCAATCTGAGAATTTCTGTCTGCTCATACAGAGTCAGATTCTCTCCAAGGATTACTCCTAACTTCTGTTTGGCCTCCTTGACCAGAGAAGCTCGGCAGTTCTCTTTAGAAGTTGAGCTTCCTTCATTTAGCAAAAATACATTGGTTTTTCAAGGCACGGCTGCACTGTTGCCAAAGTTGTATTTTTAGCTAAAGTTACTGGGATTTTACCACTATTGGTCACCCAGACATCTGTCACATGATCAACAATGACAGCATAAACATAGGGCTGAATTACGTTTTTTGAAAACTGTAATTGCCTATTTGGATACAAAATCACAGAGCCGGAGACTACGTCAGGTGTCCTAAGTCTGATTCTCACAGCCTGTCTCGAAAAAATACGCAGTGTTATCCAACGAACACTTGTATTTCCTTCTCTTTTGTTCACCAATTTCAAAATTAGTTGACAGAAGTTCCTCACAATTACCAAGATTATTTTTCAAGTTACTTTGGTCGCAGCAGATGCAAACCGCTGGTAACTTTTCACTTTGGCTGGCACCGGCGGCCTGCCGCTGTGAATTTTTACTTATCCCGTCACTGGGATTTTGTGAATTTTTAACTGGGATATCACAGAGATTATCCACTTGTCCTTTTTCTGATTTCCCACCCTCTTCTCCTGTTGCCTCGACGGCACAGAAGATCTTGTGGTCCAATCCGTACCTAACAAAGTGGTTCAGGAAGTCCAGGCATTATATAAAATCCCCAAATTTGCTTCCTCCTTTCATATGTGAAAATTATTTCTACATATTTTGACAATGTAATTCTACCTGAAGCGGTAGTTACAAACAAAGACGGCACTGTGTACTGCTTATGAACACTGGCCTTTATTTTTCGTCAGAATTCGGGTCCTACAACAGATATATTTGACCCTTCGTCAATTCTTACTACATAGACGACATTGCCAAATCTAAGGTAAGTAGTTACCTTAGGACCTATACGTCTCTTTCAAAACGTAACTGGCAACATCTCTCCTTCTACATTAGTGTGGTCGTCACATCGACTCTTCCTGTAGTCTTTGACTTTACTCATACTAGATTTAGAATTTTGTACAAAACAAGTCACATTTTTAGTTTTNATACTAGATTTAGAATTTTGTACAAAACAAGTCACATTTTTAGTTTTGGAAACAAATTCTGTCACATTGGGGTTCGTGGACGTTCCCCTAGCCCGTTCTATTCGTTTTTTGACTCTATGGTTTCAGTAATGACATCAGCATTTACTTCATAGATATAAGATGTATTGTTNAACTGGCAACATCTCTCCTTCTACATTAGTGTGGTCGTCACATCGACTCTTCCTGTAGTCTTTGACTTTACTCACACTAGATTTAGAATTTTGTACAAAACAAGTCACATTTTTAGTTTTGGAAACAAATTCTGTCACATTGGGGTTCGTGGACGTTCCCCTAGCCCGCTCTATTCGTTTTTTGACTCTATGGTTTCAGTAATGACATCAGCATTTACTTCATAGATATAAGATGTATTGTTNCTCTATTCGTTTTTTGACTCTATGGTTTCAGTAATGACATCAGCATTTACTTCATAGATATAAGATGTATTGTTCCTCTTCTCCTTAATCGGAGTCTGAGGACAATCTCTTATAAAATGTCCGGATTTCTTGTATCTAAAGCATTTTTGTGGTGGGCGTCTGTCCTTTCCTTGGCCTTCTTGAGACCTTTGGCTGGTACCAGACACCATTCGCCTTGTCTGACTACTGACTCAGCGATCACCACTCTGATAACGGCTATTAGGTTCGCTTTTGACTTGAGCCTTTTTAAAAGGCTCTGGCTTTTCCATTTTTTGCAACTCATGCAACAAATCGTTAGCGTCTTTAAGATCTGCACAATGCATAATGTTTCTCAAGAAAAGAGAAAGACCTTTAATTAGTTTTTCTACCTGTTTATGGGTAGACATACTTGGGTCTATAATCCCAAAGTAGCTCATTTTTTTGGAAACATATTCCCCAGCGAATTTACAATCTATGAATAAAATTTTACTTGCCGCCTGCTTGGCTTCCTTCCGGACCGATACCGGTTCGTAAAATTTATTCAGGTCCGCTTTTAGCTAAACCCATTTTTGAGCCTTAGTAGCTGATGTTAATTCTCTAATAAACCTTATTTGCTTAAATTTCCACCAGTCGAGTACCTCTCCCTCGATTATCTGATGAAAATTCAGAATTAACCACCCAGCGTCCACAGAGGACGCTGCGCAAACGGCGTCACACCATGCGCAAAACGACTCAACGTCCATTTTCCCATCAAATTTGGAAATGGACCTAAACATTGCTTTTTAGTCAACCTGTACTATTACAGAGACAGCGTCGTTAGCAGCCATAATTTTGGTGCTTTTTCTAGAAACCGAATACTCAGTCGCTCAGTACCTTCCCCTTTTTTATAGAGTCCTTGTGCCTGGTTAGTGAGAGCCTTATACCAGTTAGAAATTTCAACCTTCGAAAGAAGGAGTTTTTTCTTGTTCTGGCTTGAACCTACCCCACAATTTTAGACACAAGAGGGATATTACTAGGTAGATATACCTTCGTAGTAGCGACTTACCGGGTAAGCGTTCTGTTTACTCTGGCTAAAACACTAAGTTTTAGACAATTTCAAAGTTTAAACAATTCAACTTTTACTAAAACAAATTTAGTTAGGATCACAATGATCATTTAGAACAAATCTAACTTCGCCAAAACAAATTCAGCTGGAATCACAGTGATTCCCTAGACAATATCTAGCTTGGGTTGCGAGATCTCCGAGATCAGCAATGAGTCTCCACCACTTGTTACAATTCTGCTAAATATAAGCAGAATTTTTCCTAAACAAATGGTTCCAACTGTAACCTTTCAGATTTCTTCTAACAATAAAAGTACACCAGAAAACGCTCTTTTAATTTTCAAGTATTTATTGTCAAAAGAAAACCTTTTGGTATTGTACAGAACTGAGCTCTGAAGGAACTCTACCAAAATACTGAATACCTTGGTCAAAATTGTAGTGCTTTATAAGTCATAGTGCGGTTTTTTAGCAACCCCAACTTGGCTTAAGTTAACTTCTAGGAATAAATGTANATTTTCAAGTATTTATTGTCAAAAGAAAACCTTTTGGTATTGTACAGAACTGAGCTCTGAAGGAACTCTACCAAATTACTGAATACCTTGGTCAAAATTGTAGTGCTTTATAAGTCATAGTGCGGTTTTTTAGCAACCACAACTTGGCTTAAATTTAACTTAAACTTCTAGGAATAAATGTGAATTAACAACATAAACTTTTCTTGGAAAAGTAAAAAAAAAAGTATAATAATACAGCTAATAAACAATAAAAATTAAAAATAATTTCTTTCCGAGATAATCCAATTAACATAATTATCTCCAACTCTAAATGAATAAAATAAAAATATAACAAATACTAACAAATTAACATAATTCCTAACTGAATAATAATAATACAAAAAAACTAACTATTGACAAAACACAAACTATTTTGTATCTGTCACAATATCATGAGTGACATCGCCAATAAATACCAATGATAATTGTAATAGGTTAACCTATATCTAAATTGCTTAGTTTAATAGAATTTTTGCGACAGACACACAAAACACACTGCGTTATACAGGGTTAGCCAAACTTTAGTACCCCAGAGAAAGTCACTTTCCCTGAAATCAGCTAGAAGGACTTAAAGATTAAATCCACACCGCGCGTAATTCGAAATAATAACTCAGATTTGGCGGTACAAAGTTGGCTCACATGAAACCAATTTTTAATAACTATTTAATAATTATTTAATAATTATTCAATACATGCGAATAAATCTGCTTATGCCGCTTGCTCGAGCTGTTTAATTATGTTAGCTCGAATAATTACAGGTGTTGTTTGTTCTTAAATAAGTGATGATTGATTACTTTTTATAAATTAAAATACTTGTTTTGAAACTGGGCAGACAGTCTGGGACCAGTCGGGGAATCTCCAGGCTGAAGGCCTGTCCATGGCGCGGGATATTTCTGGCGGGCTGGGGTTTTTCTTGGCCCGCTTTTATTTAATTCTACGACAAAGTAAAATATGTTTCCGAGCCGGGAGATACCTCGGCTACACAGTCGCCATAGTTGTCGGAAAAATTAGTGTAGTTTCTATGAAATGATTCTACAGAAAGATTTTCAAGACTGAACGGTGTTACCCACACTACCCTACTATCAGCCACTCATTCCTTTGGTTACAAGTTTTATCAAGTGGGTAAGTCACACATACTTAAGTGTGTGATAGTAGGGTAGTGTGAGTATCCCCGTTCAGTCTTGAAAAACTCAATACGGACATACAAAACCAAACTAAATTATGTGATTTCCCACATCCAACAATATACGATTTGTAAATATTGCTACAATATTTACGAAATGAAATAGTGTAAGTATTCAGGGTGCGAAAAAACCTAATTAACTTTAATTTGCTTTACTAACTTTTAGTTTAATTATTTCAAAAAATTGATAACTTGGGTNAGTTATATGCTAAACATTTATAACGATGTTATTTTACGAAATGAAATAGTGTAAGTATTCAGGGTGCGAAAAAAACCTAATTAACTTTAATTTGCTTTACTAACTTTTAGTTTAATTATTTCAAAAAATTGATAACTTGGGTNAAAAAAACCTAATTAACTTTAATTTGCTTTACTAACTTTTAGTTTAATTATTTCAAAAAATTGATAACTTGGGTTAATCTCCCAGTGAAAGTTCCGAAATGTGATTAAGGTTGGCTTAAAAATATTTTCAAGAACTTCTACTGTGGAACTTTGCCCAAAAAACTATTTTTAAAATTAAAAATGACCCTTTGGGCAGGGTTTTTTCCTGCCGGACAAGAAAAAATTCAGTCACAAAAAGTCCAAAGGTAATTTGAGACATTGTTTTTGCAGTCCAACCTGCACTTTTAACGGTTTCGGAGAAAACCCAGCTAGGCCGGTAGTTCTCTAGACTGATCCAGAGTGTCAGATAATTGTTTGAGCCAGACCGGAAGATGAACAGTTACTTCCAAGTATACCTAAAAAGGCACTCCTAAATAACTTCAATGTAAGATTGAAGCCTCTTCTTCCTAACACCCCATTCTTTCATTCAGGTACAGTATGCATATAGCTTTGGATGATAAAGTCACTATTCGCTTTCTACTGAGTTACTCTAAACGTTAAAGTTAAATTATTCATTGTATTGTTTCTAATCGGTTTCACAATTTCACCGCAACGTTTTTATCTAATCCCGAGCTAATCAGCGCGGGAAAAATATTCCCATGACAGAAGTTAGTTTTGGCCCATACTCTTTACTGGAGAAAGACTCGAGTAAGATGTTTTCCATTTTTTTTGGGTGATTGGTTAATTTTTACGTTTTATCTCCTATTTTATTATGAATGAATATATAAGCGAGGTTGAAAAAATCAGGTCACTAGGTTAAAAGGGTCAATAGCTTGTAATTTTTGAAATTCAAGTTTCTGGAACGTATTGCGAAACTCACATGGTTTACTCTGGCGTATGACTTAATTAAAAACAATGAATTGCAGTAAATCATAATTGCACGTTAACTGAAGGACTAGGAAGAGAACTGTGATAAAATTATGGAGTCGATTAGATGCACTTTTTATTTTAACAAGAACATAAACTGAAAAAGTTGTCACTTTGCCATCCAAAACATTAGACAAAGTACTCATAAAAAAGGAATAAATGATAAATAGAAAGAGTAGGAACTGTAATCTGTTTGAAAGAACAAGTACCATACCAGGTGCCCGTGGCAGTAATTGTTTCATTCTCATCTGCCTTAAAGTAATGATTTTAGTTTGTTAAAACTTATTAATTATCAGTTATTTAAAGCCCAAGTAGTATTTAAAAGTATTCGAATAGTTTGCGAATACCAATTTTAGAATATTACGAATACTAATACAGTAAAGTTCGGTTATAGTGACACCGTAGGGACAGGCAGGAATGTTCAGTATAGCCGGAGTTCATTAAAACCGTAAAGTGAACGGACCCTACATTTCAATAATTGTTCTTTATATCCAAATATTTTATTATAAATTCAGCTACGTTGATGTAGAGAAGTACTAGGTGATGAAAATTTGGTTAACTCCACACACACCAGTCGCTTTTTGGTCCAATACCCTCCCAACAGCTGGGATATTTTTCCAACCCTCCATTTTCCGAAACTTTTATACCCAGGAGCTGGGAAATTTTCCCAACCCCTAAAAAATGCTTGACAAATTGTGTTCTGCGGTAGCTTTATTCATCACGCACCGACCTCACTGCTGCCCGCAGCCCTCTCTACTGCCCGCAGCCCTCCCTACTGCCCGCAGCCCTCCCTACTGCCCGCAGCCCTCCCTACTGCCCGCAGCCCTCTTTACTGCTCGCAACCTTCGCTACTGCCTGCAGCCCTCCCTACTGCCCGCAGCCCTCCCTACTGAACGCAGTTCTCCCTACTGCCCGCAGCCCTCCATACTGCCCGCAGTCGTCCTTACTGCCCGCAGCCCTCCCTACTGCCCGCAGCCCAACCTACTGCCTGCAGCCTTCCCTACTGCCCGCAGCCCTTCCTACTGCCCGCAGCTCTCACTACTGCCCGCAGCTCTTCCTACCTCCCGCAGCCCTCGTTACTGCTCGCAGCCCCCCTACTGCCTGCAAGCCTTCCTACTGGCTGCAGCCTTCCCTACTGCTCGCAGCCCTCCCTACTGCCCACGGCTCTCCCTAAAGTCCGCAGCCCTCCTCACTCCCCGTAGCCCTCCCTTTTGCCCGCAGCTCTACATCCTGCACACAGCCCTCCCCCTGCCTGCAAACCTCCATACTGCCCGCAGCNCTCCCTTTTGCCCGCAGCTCTACATCCTGCACACAGCCCTCCCCCTGCCTGCAAACCTCCATACTGCCCGCAGCCTTCCATACTTTCTGCATTCCTCCCTACTGCCCGCAGCCCTCCCTCATGCCCGTAGCCCTCCATACTGCCCGCAGCCCACTCCACTGCCCGCCGAGCTTCCNCTCCCTTTTGCCCGCAGCTCTACATCCTGCACACAGCCCTCCCCCTGCCTGCAAACCTCCATACTGCCCGCAGCGTTCCATACTTTCTGCATTCCTCCCTATTGCCCGCAGCCCTCCCTCATGCCCGTAGCCCTCCATACTGCCCGCAGCCCACTCCACTGCCCGCCGAGCTTCCAAACTCCCTCCGCCATCCCAAATTCCAGTCGCCATCCTTACTTCCCGCAGCCCACCCTACGTTAAATCATTATCATGTCACTTACATACTCCGGCAATATAGTAGATGGTGGAAGGAATTTCCCACCACCCACCCTTCTGGTTGGAAAAATATCCCAGCTGCTGGCCCTTAACAGGGCCAAACATTTTATACAGGGAAAGCAATGGCTTTCCATAATTATTTGGTACGAATGGGTACGGTTGATGAAAATACTGAGACTGCTGTTGTGAGAAATAGTTAGGAATCGATGGTATTGGAGGGGTTGGAAAGTACTGCTGTTTTGGAGCTGGAAAGCGATGTTGAGGTTCCTTAGCTCTCTGAGTTCAATTACCATTAGAACCTCCCCGACTGTTTCCATTGAAACTTTCCCTATGCCTATAAGCAGTAATCTTCGGACAGAACCGAACTACGTGACCCGTTTCGTGATAATAGTTCCAAATTAGTTTACCAGTTGTAGTTCGAGAATACGGTGGAACAATTGGATTACGGAAACTCGGAGTTTGTGCGCGAAAATTTTGTGGAAATTGATTTGGCTGTGTCTGAATAGACATTATAGCTGGTGGAATTGAATTAATCGACTTAGTCGTTGTTGTAGCCACATCCTTCGCATGAACTTCCGAATATCGCAGAAAACAAATTAAAAATTCAACCGGAAACTGGATATCGCCAAGAATGCAAATTTTTTGAAACTCTGCCGGATGAGCATCGATAAGCCGTTTAACCTTATCCTTTTCCGTCAATTGAGGATTAATAAGTTTCAAAAGTTTTAATTTTTCCGTTACGAATGTTTCTGGATTATCGTCAAAATGAAAAACGAGATTACAATTTTTCTGCCGGTGTTCGGAACGACGGGAAACTGGATTAAAAAACTCCTGTAATTCCTGGTAGACACAATGCCAAATTTCCTCACGTGATAATCTAGGATTGTCTATATCTCTAACGCGAGTCCAAATTGACTCGTACCAAGTTTTCGCATTGACATTCAAAATTCTATCAAAATTGTTAAGTGCCTGGTCAATTTAAACATTAAAAGTTGAGAAATAATTCTCCAAACGCTCAATAAAATCCTTAGGATCGGAAGATCCATCAAATCGCCGAGCAAATTGATCAGCCTCAGGAATTTTCACAGGTGGAACCGCATAACCAAAACCAGAATGAACCATAGGAGGAGCGGAAGGTTGATAAGTTGAAGATGAAGCTTCATTTAACGGTAAAGTTTCGTGAAAAATCGTTAAGTCGGTATGACGGGATGGAACCGTCTGTGAAATTGACGCATTTTTGGATTTTAAAGAAGACCTGGGCGGCACCAGGGGTTTAGAAATTGGAACGGTATTGGCGGATGGGATTTCGTGAATATCGGTTTGAGTTTTCCCATCTCGCGTATTCGAAAATTTGCCAATTCGGTACCACTGGTGACTCTAAATCTTCCTTACCTGAACGGTGTGAAGCACGTTCTCGTGTTGTAAATNATTGACGCATTTTTGGATTTTAAAGAAGACCTGGGCGGCACCAGGGGTTTAGAAATTGGAACGGTATTGGCGGACGGGATTTCGTGAATATATTCGGTTTGAGTTTTCCCATCTCGCGTTTCGAAAATTTCCCAATTCGGTACCACTGGTGACTCTAAATCTTCCTTACCTGAACGGTGTGAAGCACGTTCTCGTGTTGTAAATNCCCAATTCGGTACCACTGGTGACTCTAAATCTTCCTTACCTGAACGGTGTGAAGCACGTTCTCGTGTTGTAAATCGCGTCTGAGTCCCCGAACTTGCTTGTTTCTGGAAAGAAGACCTTATCTCCACCTGCCTGGTTCGAAGTACCAGAGGGGTCTACGGATCGCTGATTGGAACTTGACCACAAATTGAACATGATGAATTTAGAATTTTAAAATTTGTAAAAATTAATTTTATTAGGGATGGATGAAAAGAATTAACGTAAGAATCGGTGAAAAAAAAATAAACGGTGAAAATGAATCAAAAAAATAAATGAACGGGGAAAACAATAAATTACAATTTAACGGCAGAATCGAGAGAGAAAAATCAAAAAAATCGGCTTGCTGGAAAAAATTTTCGTCAAATTCGGTGTATGAATCTTTTTGTTTAAGAATCGGGACAAAAACTGACATTAATGCGATTAATTGCGTACAAAAATACCGTAGAAATAAATGCACACAAAAAAATAATTTTTATTTATTCTGTAGAATTTTGTGTGAGCAACAAACGAGAAAGCGCGAAAATTGTCAATATAATAAGGGGATTAACGAGGGATACAATAAAAAATAATAATAAATTTTGAGCTGAGCTGAGCGAAAAAAATGCCGCGATGCGAGTCTAACGATTTTTTTAGAAAAATCGTAAAAAATCGATCATAAACGACAAAAAATCCAACATACACATGCTATCTGATCGAAAGCGATCAATATTAAGAATAATGAACGAAAAAAAACGGTACAAAATTGACGAGAAAAACTTTCCCTGAAGCGAAAGTTTTTCAAAAAAAAAAAAAAAAAAAATCCCAAACTGACAAAGTTTGAAAACAAATTGATGAATTTCCCAAACAACTCTCTCTCGAATCTTCCCTGCCAGGAAGATTCAAGCACAACTCAAACACTTCCATTTCTCTATTTAGTCAGAGTCACCTTAAACCAGTGACTCCGAGAAATCGATGAGTCAGAGTTATGACTCAGAGTCACTGAGTCAGAGTCATTCGAAACCCTAGTCGACATCAACCAAACAACAAATGACGTGATATCAACTGTAAGTTAAGTAATTTTATCTAATTATGAAGTACTGTACTTATGAAAGTAGAGTTATCGAAGTAAGGTTCGTAGTTATATAAAATGATATACCTACACACTCGTGGGTCTAGCGGGGAGTNTTTTTTAAAAAAAAAAAAAAAAAAAAAAAATCCCAAACTGACAAAGTTTGAAAACAAATTGATGAATTTCCCAAACAACTCAAGCATAACTCAAACACTTCCATTTCTCTATTTAGTCAGAGTCACCTTAAACCAGTGACTCCGAGAAATCGATGAGTCAGAGTTATGACTCAGAGTCAGTCAGAGTCATTCGAAACCCTAGTCGACATCAACCAAACAACAAATGACGTGATATCAACTGTTAGTTAAGTAATTTTATCTAATTATGAAGTACTGTACTTATGAAAGTNTTAGTTAAGTAATTTTATCTAATTATGAAGTACTGTACTTATGAAAGTGTAGAGTTATCGAAGTAAGGTTCGTAGTTATATAAAATGATATACCTACACACTCGTGGGTCTAGCGGGGAGTAGTTAGTGGCAGTCAATGTCGATAATTTTCAGTATTTCCTCTAAATTCAATTATTGTCTTTATTCAGTGTTACTAATCGTTATAATCTCATTGAATCTCAATTGGTGTCAACACTTATAACAAATTACCATGAACAACCAAAAAATGCCAAAACTATTTTCAAAAAGTGCAAAAATTGAAAATGTGCAATTTAAAGCAATTTTTTTTACGCACACAGTTGCTTAGAGTACTATTTTCCTATCATTATATTATATTAAGTAAGTGAATTTTTTGTCCGAATCACAAAAATTGTGCGATAAAATTAAATTCATCAATCGACAACGTCAAGATAGAATGCGTCGTCTTGTATGTTGTTTTACCACAAACTTTGTAGCAATGTAAATTTTTGTGTTTCAATGACTTTGTCCAGAATCTCAGCATGAACAGATAAATGTCAACAAATGACTTCCAATTGTGACTGAATTAATTACAAGTCTGATAGAATCAAAAATCTCATAAGACCCTGTGCTTTCACTTTACAATTAGATGAGCGATAGGATAATTGTCTTATCACGTGCACTGTCGCCAATATTGTTGGTCATTTCAAATATAAAAAATATATATAAAATCAACTCCCATGTCTTCTCGCAGCCCTCGCGTGGGTTCCCGCAGCCCTCAAGTTGGTTCCCGCAGACCGCCCGTGGGTTCCTGCAGCTCTCCAATTGGTCCCCGCAGGCCTCCCGTATGGTCCAACAGCCCTCCCATGGGTAACCGCAGCCTTCCCGTGTCTTACCGCACTCCTCCTGTGTCTTCCCGCAACCCTTCCTCAGGTTGTTAAGTTCTTATCAACACCTGCTCGATGGTGTACTCGTACAACCTTGCTTGGAATCATTGATTAGACGATAGGACAAACATCCTATCGCATGTCTAATTATGAAGCAAAAAAAGTCGATAGGACATATATCCTGTCGCTTGTCTAATTGTTGGGCCTTTGACCCTTGGTATGTGCGGTAACCTATATGGTGTTATAACGCATTATTCTCCCATTCTAAATGTATTACACTGTGTGGGAAGGATTCTTATAATCGCCCGGTGGAGACTGGTACTCTCACAGTAGCCAAGCGAGGTTTTAATCCCCAATGACAAAACTCTCCCTGTTAAAACTCTCCTGTTAAAACTCTCCTGTTAAAACTCTCCTGTGACATAAGGAGACCCATGGTCCAGTGTAGAAATACACCGGCTACTCTACTTTTTGTCTCTCAGCTGATTCAAAACCACATTTTTAAAATTAGGTCTTTTAATCAATTAGGTCTTATATCCGTCGACTACTACTGGTTGGACAGATTCAACATACTTCTTTTTGAGACATTACTTTTTTTTTACCCACCAAATCCGTACCACTTACTTCATATAAATACCCAGTGATGGGCAAAATTCCCGGAGTGAATTTCGATATCATTATACACATTCTTTATTACACTTCTCCATGAGTCCCAGTTTGGCCTGAGTCAGTCACTACCTCTGGGAGTCATTACAGATTTTCTAAACTTTGGAGTTGAGTTTGAGTAAGAGTTTTGACTCAGACTCTGGAGTTGCGCAAAAAAAAATGGTAAAATAACTGCTATATTGGCGCATATTGGAAAAGAGTCATCATTTGTAAGTGGGAGTCGACTCCCAGAGTCATGATTCTAACTCCCAACCGGAAAGGAGTGATCGAATGACTTCCGACTCCGAAAAACCATCCTTCAGAGGCATCCCAGTATCAGAGTAAGAGTCATGCATAACACTGCTTTATTACAATTTACTCTCAGTCTTGCGTGTGGAGTCACTGACTCTGAGAGTAATTACTCTGACTTGTAGTCAATCATTAGNCAATTTACTCTCAGTCTTGCGTGTGGAGTCACTGACTCTGAGAGTAATTACTCTGACTTGTAGTCAATCATTAGCACACACTTTGTAACTAAACTATGCTACTCAATAGCACAACTGACATCTAGCAAAAACATTTATACAAGAAACTGGTGTAAGTCGTTAGTATGCCACTAATTCGTTTTTATCATTGTAGCAATACTGACTAAAAAGAACTAAAAATTAATTTCCAAGATTTAGCTTACTAACATGTACTGTTAGTACGTTCGTTACCTTATTTTCATATACTACTTATCACTAATCATGACAAAATCATCGTGTGGGAAGTCGTTATTGAAAAATCTTTACAAAACTTTAATTAAGAATTAGTAATTATTTTGATAAATAATTACTTAAGAAAAAGAATTGTTGGACGAACTGAGCGGTTAGTAAACAAAAAATTTAGAAAAATTTTTTATTACTAATATACTTTTTATAAGATCGTCTTGCTATTATGATCGTTGTAAGAACAAACGGTTATAAGATCAGCATTTCAAAGCGCCGGAGGAGTATTTTGTAACCGTCGTGCACTGTATTTCAAAATTTCTGCAAAATTTGACCTCTATTAATGTTAAATTCATAATCTAGACAAGATTCTTGACTAATTGACATATCACTCGCACAGGTACTTTTGAGTAAGTCAATCAAAAACTTTTAGTGTAAATTTGCAAAATGTTTGCAAAATTTGTCTTGACGGCACAGATGAAACATGGAAAAATTTCGAACCCGATCTACGAACCGATCCAACAGGAAAACAGAAATCGAACCCGATCCACCAACCGATCCAAGAATGAAAAAATAAGTCGAACCCGAACCGCGAACCGATCCAACGTTCTATAAATCTTTTGATCTCGAACCGCGAACCGATCCACGAATGAAAAAAATTATCGAACCCGAACCNTCCGACTCCGAAAAACCCTCCTTCAGAGTCATCCCAGTATCAGAGTAAGAGTCATGCATAACACTGCTTTATTATAATTTACTCTCAGTCTTGCGTGTGGAGTCACTGACTCTGAGAGTAATTACTCTGACTTGTAGTCAATCATTAGCACACACTTTGTACCTAAACTATGCTACTCAATAGCACAACTGACATCTAGCAAAAACATTTATACAAGAAACTGGTGTAAGTCGTTAGTATGCCACTAATTCGTTTTTATCATTGTAGCAATACTGACTAAAAAGAACTAAAAATTAATTTCCAAGATTTAGCTTACTAACATGTACTGTTAGTACGTTCGTTACCTTATTTTCATATACTACTTATCACTAATCATGACAAAATCATCGTGTGGGAAGTCGTTATTGAAAAATCTTTACAAAACTTTAATTAAGAATTAGTAATTATTTTGATAAATAATTACTTAAGAAAAAGAGTTGTTGGACGAACTGAGCGGTTAGTAAACAAAAAATTTAGGAATATTTTTTATTACTAATATACTTTTTATAAGATCGTCTTGCTATTATGAGCGTTGTAAGAACAAACGGTTATAAGATCAGGATTTCAAAGCGCCGGAGGAATATTTTGTAACCGTCGTGCACTGTATTTCAAAATTTCTGCAAAATTTGACCTCTATTAATGTTAAATTCATAATCTAGACAAGATTCTTGACTAATTGACATATCACTCGCACAGGTACTTTTGAGTAAGTCAATCAAAAACTTTTAGTGTAAATTTGCAAAATGTTTGCAAAATTTGTCTTGACGGCACAGATGAAACATGGAAAAATTTCGAACCCGAACCACGAACCGATCCAACAATGAAAAAAATTATCGAACCCGAACCACGAACCGATCCAACAATGAAAAAAATTATCGAACCCGAACCACGAACCGATCCAACAATGAAAAAAATTATCGAACCCGAACCACGAACCGATCCAACAATGAAAAAAATTATCGAACCCGAACCACGAACCGATCCAACAATGAAAAAAATTATCGAACCCGAACCGCGAACCGATCCAACAATGAAAAAAATTATCGAACCCGAACCGCGAACCGATCCAACAATGAAAAATATTTTCGAACTCGATCTACGTACCGATCCAACATTCTAAAAATATTTTGAACCCGATCCAACAATCCAAAAATAAATCGAACCCGATCCACAAACCGATCGAAGAATGAAAAGAAAATTCGAACCAATCCACGAACCGATCCAAGAATGAAACAAAATTTCGAACCCGATCCAGAAACCGATCTAACGTTCTAAAATCCTGCAAATCTGAGTCACGAACCGATTAAAGAATGATAAAAATATCTAACCCTATTCAAAAATGAAAAATTAAAACGAACCCGATCCAAAAGTCAATACAACAGGCAAAAAATAATTCGGTATCGCTACGCGATCGGAAGCAATAAAATATTTTAATACCGTAAGCCTATCTGATACAAAAGTCCTAAAGCCAATCGACCCTCACCCACTATCNGCAATAAAATATTTTAATACCGTAAGCCTATCTGATACAAAAGTCCTAAAGCCAATCGACCCTCACCCACTATCATATCCAAATAACTTGTTTTTTGTTATGGAATATAACTTGGCTTTTGTAATATTTTATTCATAATCTTGCTTGGNATATCCAAATAACTTGTTTTTTGTTATGGAATATAACTTGGCTTTTGTAATATTTTATTCATAATCTTGCTTGGTTTAGTAGTATGAAACCAAGTTTATTCTGAATTTCAATATAATGTGGGTTGCGACTTGAGTTGGGACATAAAAACCATAAACGTAAATTTATAAGCTCAAATAACTATTATTTTACTTTACGTCAATGAATTATTAGTGAATGTTGAATTACAATTTGCACACGACACTGAAGTATGGTAGAAGAGAATTAATTGAACTAATGTGTAAACAAAAAAAAATTGTGTATGAGACTTATATTAATTTGGCTTTAGCTTACCCGATCACCACACCGGTGTGGTATTCTAACTAATGTAAGCATAACTTGAGCGCTTCTTGTTTTTCCTTATCTTGAATCGTTTGGAAATTCATCCTGATTCTACAAGGCATCAAGGATAAAATAAATCCGCAACTAAATTTCGTATTTTCCCGGTTAAGGACTTCAGCTGATACTTAAATTAGTAGTATGAGTTTATTTCGAATATTTTTTTCCCGATTTTCAATTAAAGAATTTCCATGGCCAAGTTAATAATAATAAAAGACCGATAAAGTGAATTCATGTATTTTTTGATCGTGTATTTTTATTATTTTTTTTTTTCAAATTATTAGTCGATTCCGCCCCCTCCCCCCCATAAATTTAGGAGTGAGCGATCCACGAATCGAGCCAACAGACAAATCGATTAGAACCAGCAGAAAAAATCGAACCAGGAGACAAAAATAAATCGAACCGATCCAACATTTAAAAAATCTTTCGAACTTGATCCATCAAACGATCCAACATTCCAAAAAAATCGAACCCGAACCGCGAACCGATCCAAGAATTAAAAAAAAAATTGGAACCCGATCCACGAACTGATCCAACATTATACAAACAATTCGAACCCGAACCACGAGCCGACCCAATAATGAAAAAAATTATCGAACCCGATCCACGAAACGATCCAACATTTAAAAAATCTTTGGCTGGAGTAAGGCAGAGCCCGCTGCATGCTACAGCCCAGCAAAAAAATCTCCTTACTAAAGCCCATTACTACAGCCCACTGCTACAGCCCAGCATAAAATCAAGTTACTACATCACATTACTACAGCCCAGCAAAAATTGCTTGTCCAACAGCCGATGCCTACCGCTCAGTATAACTTCCCATGCCTACCGCCCAGTGAAAAACAAAGTATATACACGCTTGAGATTATTTGCTGGGCGGTAGGAATGGGAGGTAGCATAGAATTTTTTGAGGAACAATTAAAGGAAACGCACTCCTTATGGAATTCGATAAGTGATACATCAATCGATCACAAATTTAATGTAGATTAACAACGGATGCAACATCTATTGCTGGCGGTAAAGTCAAATTTTCCAAAAATTTTCTAAGTTTGTGTCAAAAAAAAAATTTTTTTATAGTGACTTACCCAAATGTAATAGTGCGGGGAAATTTTTAGTATTTCGAAGCACCTCAAATTTTGATGAAATTTATTTTGTATACTAATATGGGGTCGCTGATCACGAATAGGACAACATTTTCATCGAAAACGCATAAAAAAATAGTTATGAATTTTTCGAAATGGAAAAAAAATAGGATTTAATATTCATTCGTTGTTAGGATTAGTATTCGCTAGGTTGTTAGGTTATAATCAATAAAATATTTCATCAGTATTTTGCTATCACGAGAAAGAAATGGCGGCGCGCAATCTCCGGTGCGCATCGCGCGCCTTCGATAGCTGTTGAACGAGCCGAAGGCTCGTTCAAACGCCGCTGGGGAGATATGGTCTGAACTACCTGAACGTGATATCCGTTACAGGTATGCAATCACGCTTAACTAACCCAAGCACGATTGTGCATGTTACCGATCCATGTTTGCGTGAATACGTCTAGGTAGGATTTACGCAGCGGTTGGCGAAGCTTTATATAACTTATGCAGGGATGTAGGATTGGGATGTAGCCCACACCGTCCGTCTAAAAGGATTGGGCCTTAAAAGGGCCATTGTTTGTTCACTACTAAGAGTTAGGTCCACATTTAAATTAATTGGTGAGGCCACAGACTTCTCACTCAGAATGAGACAAAATGAAAAGAGAAGAGTATCTGTGATTTATGCCTACTCTCGAACCAAATAGCATTGAGCACTCAAAGTTCTCGCCGCCAGATTTTTTGTTTTTTCTTTCGAGATGTGCGCGTCTGCTCATTTAAACTTTTAGGTGGTGAAGTTAAAGTTTAATTCTTAATTCAGATAAGTCTTATTTTTTATTTACATTTACCTTGCCACCAAAAATTCAAAAAGACATAGTGTTAAAGGTAAAACCATTTCTAATTAAATTGAAGGAGAGTGTACAAGGAGTTGGGCGGGAGACATCTGATAGCAAGAAATTTCTAGAAAAAATTGGAATTAAAAATGTGATTCAGGCAACTGCTATAGCATGTCAACGTATCAAAGGTGTTACTTGCGCCACATTAAAGACTTCCGAGACACAAGGTAAAAAATTTTTGATGTAATGAAAATCAAAAATGAAAGAAATGTAGGCAAATTCTTTTAAATGATACACAAGTCCAAAACTCAAAAATATGAAAAGAAATATTGGATTCGCGAGATAGATTAATTGAAAGAAACGTTGAATTAACCAAATCTACTCAAAATCCTGTTCTAAAATTAGAAAATTCTATTTATAGCAATATCTGTGTAGAAATTTTTGAAACTCTGGACGACATGTCGTTCAAAGAGTAAATCACAATACAATACAATTGATTGACTGCCGCACACAACTCCAATTTTGAGATGTTTGTTTGGAAAATTGTCATATGCGACTCATGCCGAGGGCTCAATGCTATTTGGTTCGAGAGTATATATTACTTTGGACTGGCTGTAGCAATGGGCTGTAGCAACGGACTATAACAAAGACAGCNGTAGCAATGGGCTGTAGCAACGGACTATAACAAAGACAGCAGTAATGGGCTGTAGTAACGTGATTTTATGTTGGGCTATAGCAGTGGGCTGTAGTAATGGGCTTTAGTAATGGGCTTTAGTAATGGGCTTTAGTAATGGGCTGTAGTAATGGGCTTTAGTAATGGGCTGTAGTAATGGGCTGTAGTAAGCAGATTTTTTTGCTGGGCTGTAGCATGCAGCGGGCTCTGCCTTACTCCTACCAAATCTTTCGAACCCGAACCACGATCCGAACGATCATTTTAATATTCTTTCGAAGCCTAACCTAAATACGAACAAACATTTTAATATTCTTTCGAACCCGATCCACGAACCGATCCAGCGATATTTCTACCGATACCGATCCGATCCAAACCGTGGTTCGATTCCTGGATCGAGTTTCATCTATACTTGACGGTCAACAATGGATGAAAGATTCGTAATCTGCATCAACTTTTCGATGGTTTGGTGTATCATTTGCCCAAATCCGAGAAGGTATCTTTCCTGAAGACTTCAGTCAAAGAAATGCCACTTTCAGATTTGTTGATTTTAAAATTACAAATTTGTTGGTATCCATGACGAGACAGTAAAATCTGCTTATTGAAGACTTTATTATAACTCTTACATACCGAATTCCATAAATTAACATTATTAAATAATTGTTTAAAACTAAATTATTTTTTTGATTGTTTATTCCACACTTTTTTTTCGACTTTCTTCATTCTTTCTTTTCAACCNTTCTTCATTCTTTTTCAACTTTGCATTACTTTCTAAACTACTACATACTGGACGGGTGGGGTCGACTTTGAAAAAGTAAAAGATGGGACGGGTCGACTTTCTAAAAGTCAAAATACGAGACGGGTCTACTTTTAAAAATCAAAAGACAGGACGGGGTGGGTCGACTTTGAAAAAGTTAAAAGACGGGACAGGACTAGTCGACTTTGAAAAAGTCAAAATACGGGAAGTGACGAGTAGACTTTGAAAAAGTCAAAAGACTGGACGGGTCGACTTGAAAAAGTGAAAAAGTGACTGGACGGGTCTCTTTGAAAAAGTCAAAAGAAGGTACGGGTCTACTTTGAAAAATCAAAAGACGGGGCGGGACCAGTCGACTTTTAAAAAATCAAAAGATGGGACGGGGTGGGTCGACTTTGAAATAGTCAAAAATCGGGACGGGTCTATTTTGAAAAATCAGAAGACGGGTCGGGAAGGGTCGACTTAAAAAATCAAAACGGGACGGGGTGGTTCGACTTTGAAAAAGTTAAAAGATGTGAAGGGACGGACTTTGAAAAAGTCAAAAAATTAGTAAGGACGGCTCGACTTTGAAAAAGTCGAAAGACGGGGCGAAACGGGTCGACTTTTCAAAAGTCAAAAGACCGGACGAGATGCGTCGACTTTGAAAAAGAAAAAGAGGGGAAGCGACTAGTCGACTTTGAAAAAGTCGCAGAGTTGGAAAAAGTCAAAAGACAGAACTGGTTTACTTTGAAAAATCAAAAGACGGGACGGGGCATGTCGACTATTAAAAAGTCAAAAGTTGGGACAGGGTGGGTCGCCTTCGTAAAAGTCCAAAGACGGGACGGGTCGAGTCAACTTTGAAAATGTCATAAGACGGGGCGGGACAGTTCTACTCAAAAAAAGTTAAACGACAAGACGGGTCGATATTGAAAAAGTAAAAAAAATGGGTCCGTATTTCGACTTTTTCAAAACAATCCGTCCCGCACCTTGTTTAATTTGTCAAAGTCCACCCTGCCAGTCCCGTTTCNATAAGACGGGGCGGGACAGTTCTACTCAAAAAAAGTTAAACGACAAGACGGGTCGATATTGAAAAAGTAAAAAAATGGGTCCGTATTTCGACTTTTTCAAAACAATCCGTCCCGCACCTTGTTTAATTTTTCAAAGTCCACCCTGCCAGTCCCGTTTCTTGATTTTTTGAAAGTCTTGTCCCGTATAGCCTTTAGCGTTTTCAAAATCGACCTGTCTTGTTTTTTTAATTTTTCAAAGTCGACTCGCCTGAATTTTATCTGTTTCAATGTCAACACGTCCCGTACACTCTTACAAAGTCGACCCACCCCAACCCCTCTTGATTTTTTAATATTCGACAGGTTTTTAATATTCGTCTTTTGACTTTTTCAAAGTCGACTCGTTCCGTCTTATGATTTTTCAAGTCACCTGTCTAGTCATTTCATTTTCTCAAATCTGTCTTTTTCCTTCCCGTCTTTTGAACTATTCAAACTCGACACTTCCCGCCTAACCTTCTGACTTTTTTCAAGTCGACCAGTCCCGTCCTCTATTTTGGCTTTTTCAAAGTCGACGCATCCCTTCCGGTCTTTTGACTTTTAAAAGTCGACCCGTACCATCTAGTATTTTGCCTTTTCCAAACTCGACCTGTCCCGTCCCGTCTTTCGACTTTTTCAAAGTCAACCTGTCCTGCCCCANCGCATCCCTTCCGGTCTTTTGACTTTTAAAAGTCGACCCGTACCATCTAGTATTTTGCCTTTTCCAAACTCGACCCGTCCCGTCCCGTCTTTCGACTTTTTCAAAGTCAACCTGTCCTGCCCCACCTTGATTTTTCAAAGGAGACCCGTCCCGTCTTTTGAATTTTTCAAAGACGACCCGTCCCGTCTTTTACTTTTTCAAAGTCGACCCGTCCCGTCCCGTCTTTTAAGACGGCACAGGCCGTTATAAAAAGACTCGATAAGTCCCCGCATGATAAGATTTTATCTTATCATACCTGCTAGGACCCGCGTCGAAAAAAAGTATCCTATCGTGGCTTTGACCTGATCTCTTTCCCGGTACTTCCCCTGTATCCCCTTCATTCCCACATCTATCCCGTTGCTTCCCGTGTCTCCCCCGTTCATTTCCACATCTTTCCAGTTGCCTCCCACATCTCTCCCTCTCAATTTCGCATCACTCCCCCTTAATCCCGCGTTCCTTCCGATGCCCTTCGCATTTCGCCAGTTTTTTCCTAAATCCTCCTGATGCTTCTCGCATTCACCTAGTTCATTCACACATCCTTCCCGTTGTTTCCCGCATTTCTCCCGCACATTCCCGTATTCCACATCACATTCCACAACACTGTCATGCATTGTCGCATCCCTCCATGCAATCCCTCAGCCTCCCCCCCTGCTTAATCACAGTTCTCCCGTTCATTCCCGCATCCCTTCCGCTGCTTCCCACATCCTACCCACGCATTCATACAGCTCACACGTTGCTTCCCCATTCTTTCACCACATTTCCGCAACCCCCCCCCCCCCTTCACATGTCACAACGCTCCCGTTCATTCCCGCATTTTTACCGTGCATTCCCGCATCCATCCATGCACTTCCACAGCCTATCCGTTCATTCCCGCCTCCCTCCCGCTACTTCCCACATCCTTTCTATGCATTTCCACATCCCGCCCGTTGCTTCGCACATTACTCCCGCGCATTGCCGCATCTCTCCGTCAAATTCCACAACACTCCCGTGAATTCCTGCATCCCTCCATGCATTCCCACAGCCCTCCTGTGCAATACTACAGACATCGTTTGCAACCCTCCAGCCCTCATGTTTATTCCCGCAACCCTCCAGCTTCTTCCCACAACCTTTCCATGCATTCCCACAGGACTCTCGTTGCTTCCCGCATTCCTCCAGTTGCTTCCCTCACCTCTTTCNCATTCCTCCAGTTGCTTCCCTCACCTCTTTCGGTTCTACCCTCTTCTTTCCCGTTCATTCCTCCATTGCTCCCTGCATCCCGACAGCCTTCCCGTGCAATTCCACAGAACTCCTGTGATATCCCACAGCCATCCCGTTCATTCCCTCATCATTTCCGGTGCTTCCCACATCCCTCCCGTTTCTTTTCGCATTTCTCACGTCCATTCTCACACCCCGCTCCCTCATTCCTGCATCCTCATGCGTCTTTCCTTATCCCAACCCCATTCTCGCATCCCCTTCGCCCATACCTCCCACTCTTTACCGCGTCTTTCCCGCACATTTGACCCAATGCTTAGGTTTCTCGCCATGACAAAGAGGTCGGAAGCTCGACAAATACATCAAGTAACGTCGAAGCATGCGATAGGATAGATATCCTATCACAAGGGTAATAAATGCTATAATAGGATAGAAATCCTATCATGTTGGCTCCTATGTTTTTAATCACGGTAACGTTACGGATTACGGGGTTACAAATTTCTTTTTTTTTTNCTATCATGTTGGCTCCTATGTTTTTAATCACGGTAACGTTACGGATTACGGGGTTACAAATTTCTTTTTTTTTTGTGCCTTCATTATGCAAATTTTTTTTCTGGATATCTAACCAGACTTAGCGACAACCTTAATGAANTTTTTTTTTTGTGCCTTCATTATGCAAATTTTTTTTCTGGATATCTAACCAGACTTAGCGACAACCTTAATGAACAATGTCCTGGAACCTTGAAGAGATTTGAAAAAAAAAATTCAGAGATTATTTAAGTGTTGGAGTGATAGGATAAAAATCCTCTCACGCGGGCTGTGGCTAGTTTAAATGTGGCATAAAATTATTTTCAACTAAGTTTGTATAAGAAAAAATTAACATTAATCATTTAATTTTCTGAAA
Organism: Holacanthella duospinosa; assembly: GCA_002738285.1. Taxonomy (NCBI): domain Eukaryota; kingdom Metazoa; phylum Arthropoda; class Collembola; order Poduromorpha; family Neanuridae; genus Holacanthella; species Holacanthella duospinosa. The sequence goes on along the minus strand of NIPM01000011.1, from coordinate 1,307,621 downwards.
CAAGATCTTCAATAAGCATATTTAACTGTGTCGTCGNTTTGTATAAGAAAAAATTAACATTAATCATTTAATTTTCTGAAACAAGATCTTCAATAAGCATATTTAACTGTGTCGTCGTGGATTTCAATAAATTTTTGATTTTAAAATCAACAAATCTGAAAGTGGCATTTCTTCCACGGCGGTTTTCATTTGTTCTTTGTAATAATTAAATGTTTCAAAAATTTGCATTTGATTACTTAATCAGTTTTAAATCGGGGTTCACTGTGTGTCTTTGGAAACTGAAATGTTTTGGAAATTTATTTATTTAAAAATCAACAAATCTGAAAGTGGCATTTCTTTGACTGAAGTCTTCTACTTTAAACCTTGACCTATTCTGAAGGTTTTAAGTTACTCAAAAGACGAGATGGGTGTAATTTTTAAAGTTGAAAAGACGTGGGTGTGAGTGGTGAATTGACAAGGACAACAAACTGTTGTGAAGACGTAATATACGGAGGACCTAGACTAGCTGGAAAAGAAGAGACTGATAAAGGGAGCTGAGCTGGGAAGAGAGGTATAAAGGAGACTATTCTTCTGTTTGTCAACTTCACAATACTCCCAGAGTTTAGGGAATAACCTTAGTTCCTCATCCACTTTCTTCAGCAAGCCAAGTTACAATTTTTAATACATTCTTTCATTTTATTTTCCCATTTGACATTGTCTCATGTTAAATTAAACTTCATCTAACGATCAAGACAAGCACTTCTTGGTGAGTGACCATGAGAATGGACAGTCTCAACGGCCTTTGTTATAAGATGACCGAGTACGATTGCTGCGGAACAGATCATCACGACGTCAAACTCAAGTAAGTTAGTTTTGCAAATACAATTTTAGCAACTTCAATTGAAATTCGGTTGAATGGTAATGAAATGATATAACTTGGAGAACCGAAGGATTATACAGTGTGACTCGGTTACACTAAATATCCATTGAAATATCCGTTTATAGTATATAATGAATTCGAAAATGAACCTGGTCATGAAAGGGAGATAGGAAACAAAATTTCACTAACCAACCTCACCTTCATCTGTAACGTAAGGTTCTTAGAAAATACCTTCGTCCACTGTACATACAGTGGATACTTTGCTACTGCCTTAATCGTAAATACAACTTAAAATCTACATTACTGATTTCAAGTTTTTACTTAAGACTTAAACTAACTTAAGTTAACATCAGTAAACGCCATCACAAGTGAACGAATGTGATGTACTGCTGCTAAACAGAAGACTTTATAACCGTCGACTGCTGTATTTAGTAATGCATGGACTTCCATTTCATTATGACTGTATTTCCAAAACTAGTTTTCTGGGAAACTAGAACCAAGTCGTCGCACGACTTTGCGACGCAAATCCAGTGTCTTAGTTTTATTTATAGGAACAATTAAAGTGCTCATTTTTGTATCGGTCTGGCTATATTTTTTACATTAAAGATGTGAATTTCAAATTATGAAAATCATAAAAATCCTAGCCAGTAGTTAAACAATTGAAAGCAGTTGGCTGGAATTTGTATTTGACACTTTAATCGATAGAATTCCCCTTCCAATAGAGCATTCAAAATCCTTGTTTTCTTTGTGCTTGATTTACGAAATGACCTCCGTTGTCGGTACGGAGCAACAACAACGAGGCCAACGACTAATGCATTTGTTTCAGATGTACAGAAAATTCCCACGCATGGCGCTTTCACTTTTCACATCGTACGACCCTATGAAGTCATTCTCTTTGGTTGCCGTGTTCAAGGAAGTAATGTCAGGCAGAGACCTCATGCAAGACCCTCCCCCCTCACATTAATGCCATCGAACCGGCGAAAACCGAAATTCGAAATTGAAGAATCCGTTTCTATGTAACGTCAATGTGATTATGATAAAGTAGCAAACGGAGGGTACTTTATTTTTATTCTGTTTTTACTATTGTTTTTCTACAAATAATCGTAACATTTCTCATTGAAAACAATGGGGATAGGGATGGAGAGCGTATAGGAAATAACAATCTAACAATGGTCATGGGTTCATGGGACACTCGGTGGAATCGTGTTTAGCTAATGACTGCTTCATGGCATGGCACTGCATGAATGTTGCCTGGATTAGAAATAGAATGCAGAAGTTACAAAATTTTTAGTAAACGTGGTTTTCAACGGAAATAAAGGGGTCTGTAGTAAAACATCCAATGCATAATACAATGAATCAAAGCGAAAAAAGCCGGACATGGTTTATCTGTCTAAATAACATATTTATTTATAGTTTGAATTTCGTAATTATATTTAGTTTTTAAAAATCAGCTTATCTAATTTTGACAAATTTTTCAATTTAATTTGTTTGGAAATTTCGTACAACTATTCATTAGCAGCAAATCATTGAAGATAAAAATAAAATCATATGGCACTAGTAGAACAAATTTTGCAGTCTCCCACTGTCACTACTGGCTTTAGAGGTCAACCAGAGGTTCCTATATGTGAAAAGTAGCAGCTGATACTGATGATACATGAAGTGAATGATCTGATATATTAGCAATGGTGAATAAATGTCACTCCTTACCTAGCTGATCCTGCCCTTTTGAGATAAGTAGTCAATTTATTAGGATACTTGAAAACGATAGGATTGATAAATACTTTTGTTTACGAAGAACTCAATATAAACGGAGGATCTTTGCGTGTTTATTTAGTTGCGTTGCGTTTTGCGTTGCATCATTAGTTTCCACAACTGATTCAAATGTAAACAGTATTTGAAATCAATTGTATAAAAAAAAAAACTTGCTGGTTTGCCTTTCAGCCTCGTCGTTCGTAATGATTTTCATGGAATCAGGAAGTTTCTNAGGATACTTGAAAACGATAGGATTGATAAATACTTTTGTTTACGAAGAACTCAATATAAACGGAGGATCTTTGCATGTTTATTTAGTTGCGTTGCGTTTTGCGTTGCATCATTAGAGTTTCCACAACTGATTCAAATGTAAACAGTATTTGAAATCAATTGTATAAAAAAAAAAAACTTGCTGGTTTGCCTTTCAGCCTCGTCGTTCGTAATGATTTTCATGGAATCAGGAAGTTTCTCNAAAAAAAAAAACTTGCTGGTTTGCCTTTCAGCCTCGTCGTTCGTAATGATTTTCATGGAATCAGGAAGTTTCTCAATGTAGCAGTTTCTGCAAAATTCAGGTGAAAATGAGAGGAGAGATGAAGAGAAGAATCAGAGGTTGTTTCTGATTGGTTGAAATTGTAGGCATGGCCGTGGGTGATGGTGGTGTGATCTCCTCTCCAACATCCGATCGCATCATCATTTTGATTATCCACTTTGAGCTTATATTAACCTTAATTCTTGTGAATACGATGATGATGATTATTTGTGTTGGGCGAATCCAAAAAACAAGATCTGGTAGGACATAGAGATATTTAATCGAAAATGTGAATTTTCTTTAATTTAGTTCTGTTGCCATTGACTGCTTCTTGGCAAATTTTCATCGTCATCATCATCCGACGAGCTGATTCACTACCATATAACTCATTTCTCTCTACCTACAGTGCAATTTACTACGACCCATTTCAGTTACGTAGAAAAATGAGTAAAAACCTCACACAGAGGTCATTGAGCTGAGGAGGCAATACAAATCAGTTAAAGAGGATATTGTTGATTATTCGGTAAACTGACATAGCTCCTATAAACCCAGCCTGCTCTACTGTTCGTGGGTAATAATGACACAGTAATGAAACGAGTTTTCTATCATGTATATTTCACAATGCTTGTGTGAACTAGTATTGCGAATTTCCAGGGAATCTTGTGTTTTGACGTCATCCTCAAGGATTTTCACCAAGTAGGTTTAATCCTGTTTGGAAATTACATTGTTTCTCAGTTTGATCAATTTAGATGCTGTAAGATGAGGAATGGGACTTTCCAAAATATAAGGGCTGGAAAATGAGAAATGGGACTTTCCAAAATAATAAGACTGGAATAAAAAATTTTNACTTTCCAAAATATAAGGGCTGGAAAATGAGAAATGGGACTTTCCAAAATAATAAGACTGGAATAAAAAATTTTTAGTCTTATTCTTTTCAGTTCTTTCGATTTTAGTAGAGTCTTTATAAAGTAATTTTTAGCATTGTTATCTCTAGAGGATATTGCTTGCGTAGGTTCCATTTAAAACATGCGTTCATTTTTTAGTCAATCAATCACNACTTTCCAAAATATAAGGGCTGGAAAATGAGAAATGGGACTTTCCAAAATAATAAGACTGGAATAAAAAATTTTCAGTCTTATTCTTTTCAGTTCTTTCGATTTTAGTAGAGTCTTTATAAAGTAATTTTTAGCAGTGTTATCTCTAGAGGATATTGCTTGCGTAGGTTCCATTTAAAACATGCGTTCATTTTTTAGTCAATCAATCACTTTTCTGTGCAAACAATTTGAGTCAAAGTCATTCTATGCGTCATTCCCTCTGAGCCTGCATATGGCACTGGGTCATTTCGCAATTTGTATTGCTGAGAGTGCTGTTGTTATTTACCAGGTGTATTATGAAACAAAATGGATTTTGCGAAAATCATATTGCGAAAATCACATCTCTCTTGGCACCTCACTCGCACCTGACTCACACAATGAAATCAAATAAATAACATGTTAGTTATCTCAGTACTAGTTGAATCATACAAAATCAAGAGCACAGTGTCATAGTTGTTGGTGTCATTTTCACAAATTAAACGCTTCGGCTTTGTAAAAATTAGTTTACTAGTAACAATTATGAGAAATATTTCGTAATTTATTGTCAATCTTAGAATCTAGAGACTCATAATTAATTATTGAATAGGTAAATACTTAAAGGGTTCTTTTACTATGGAGTGTGGCAGTATCACATCTCTCTGTCTTACTAAAGTATTTTTGAGGTGGAGATTACAAAATGACGATGGTCCCACTGTTGGACAGGTTCATCATGTAAGGAAACGAAGTATTTGCCATGGTTTCTCCCGTTCTCACCTGAGTTTCTTTTGCTAGTCTGTGGTAGAACTCTCCGAAATTAAATTGTTCTAGCTTAGCTGAAACTTAAAATAACCTAGGACTACTTTTTAAAATTGACAATCATTCAACTCCTAAAATGTATATTTTAAAGTGCTTGTATACTTTTTTTTCGTGCTAACGGCGCATTTTGATGACACGTTTTGTTACAATGCAACCACAATTTAAATTCAAATAAGATCCGCACTTGCGGCGTCACAATCAATATTGCAAGATTATTCGAAGGATAGCTCTCAAACCTCATGCTAAACTTAAACCTGCTGGATTCAAATGATAATTGACACAAATATAACCAATAGGGTCAATGAGCAGAAGATTCTGGGTTGTCTCTTCTCTTGTGACATGATCAAAGGTCAACTGGTCGGACTAGATATGGGGTGTCATTTGTAAGATATCATCAAGCTCATGAATTTGGAAAATCATTGAATTTCAAAATTGCAATGTGTACCTCCTTTTAAACAGTCAGGGATTCTCGTCATATGCTAGTCGCTAAGTTTGCAACAGTCATGCAAGAAAGAAGTAGTCGTAGCCTCATGGGGTGGGAAGTTTTTTTGCACTTTTAGTTGGGATCGTAGGACAGTGACTGACTACCAGTGGCATGACCACTTGGAGTTTGGTTTCTTATGGATTATAATTCATCATGCCTTCTGTATTGGAAGTGGTGCATGTCGTCCACTTGGATGGTCTCTTCATTCATTTTTATTTTGTGTAGTCACTAGTCAGTCACTCCACGCACAAGAGGGTAGACAGTAGAGTCCATTTTTGATTTGGGGTGAATGCAAGAAACTTCTTAATTATTGAGACCCACAGTTTTAAACCTTGGTTTAATTCAAGGACTAGAACTTCCCTTCAATCATCTACCTGAACCAAAGAGTTCGGGGGTCTAAGTCCAGACCAGAGTCTTGATATTCGTTAGTAACTTCATTGGTCACTTCATTTAAGTTCTAGAAACTCGAAGGAATACACTTTCTCTTCTATCTATTGTTATTATTATTGTCCCCTTCACTCATTTTTGCATCATTCATTGTTATTGAGATCATATTTTGAGTAGATAGTAGAAGAGTGGCAGTTGTGGTATTTTTATACTCAAGTGTTTCCTGATATTTTCAGCGTTTGAAAACTGTCTGCGTGTGTGATTTTAAGTTTTCAGGATAAAGATAGGTCTTATATTTGTGACTCGAGTCATCCTATGGATCTGGATTCGCATTTCATATCTGCCAATGCTATTCTATGGTAATTAACTCGCCTAACGGGTTCTCGATTGAGAATCCTTGAGTTTGAGTAAGAATTAATTAATTTTTAGTAAATAAAAATGAAAAATCCTATTTATAATCAGACTGAGGAAAAGGATTTCTTAAATCGTCGACTTTAGATCACTTAAAATTAGAAGAAAAGTACTAAAAATGAAAACATCTTCAAAATAATTGGTGGAATATATATTAGAATTTGAAGTCAATTTCTGAAATTAAATAAATTGCCAAGTTTTCGAGTAAAGAGGTTTTTTAAATCTGAAAAAAAAGGAAAGGTGTAAAATATAGAAAAAAACAGCTAACGAAAGAAATTCAAATCTGATTTACTAACAACACGCTCTACAGAAAAATTGTGCAATTTTCACACCAGTTGCTGGGGATGTGGTAAACAAAAAAAAATTTAATCTAAAAAAGAAGTTTCTAAATCTCAAATACAAGTTTAAGAAGAAATCGTCTTTTTAAATCTACACGTTTGATAATATAACTTGATATATTACACTGGTATACTTGGGAATCTTTAAAAAACCCGATTCGCAACATTCCTAATTATAATAATATAATTATAATAATAAATATCAGGAGGATGGCTGAGAATGGATAATGAGATTGTTGTAGGGAAACTCCTGTCAATTGCTTCGTCTTGTGATTTATCCACTAAATTTTGCGAATTCTTTCCTTGACTCTTCTAAAGTGTAATAATTTGCTTTCCAAGTTTGTGAATTGGGTGACGTAAGTCTCTGCAACTTGTGTAAAATTTGGGATTTCCATTCAATTAATGGTTGCATGAACATTAATTCCATTAACAACAATATTTTTATATAAAAAAGAATTTTTTTTTCATTCTCGCACCTCCAGGAACCAGGCAGAGACAGTGTAGCATTGATATTATTATAATACGCTTGTCATATTATATAATACAATACTAAAATCAGGGAGAAAAAACTTCATTGAAAATTTACAAAAAAAAATATTGTACGCGTTTTCAATGGCGAGACGAGGTCATGGGCATTTATGTAATAACTTCTTACTTTAGAAAGGTTTATTAACTAGTAAATAACTGTTGTGATACAAAAAATGCAATGTACACATGTACAGGGTGGTTAAGATTATGTAGCACTTTTCTCCACATTTGTAGAAAGTTTTGTTAGAGTTGGACCAAAAAGAATTTTGATTGATTAAATTATGATGTCAATTCTTTTTCTTTTGCAGTCGATCTGGCAGTGGGAGTTGTGGACGAAGTAAATTGTCCCGATGGGACACGATTGTTTCTACTAATCGCTCCAACGGAAGTCTCCTGACAACCATGGAACAGTTTGTTCAGACTGTGGATGACATGAATGAGACAATCCTCGTTCCTTGTCGCCTGATGGATGCAAAATTTAACAACCCACCCGTACATCACCCTCACATAGATACAAAGGCACGGCTCCTCACAAACCTCAATGGAGTTGACCTCTTTCAATTCTACACCATTCTCAATTCCGTCAAGAGTGACCTGATGTGGGGAACCAAGAGTCATCATGCTGCCACCACATCCTCAGCATCAGCTCCCAACGGTTCCTCAGTCGCACAGTCGTCAGTTGCACCGTCAGTTTGTAGCAGCAACTCCAACTTCTCAGTCCTCACGCAATCATCCACCACTTCCTCTGTCTCATCGACCCATGGGAATGGTGAGGTCAAGGGTCATGCAAGGAGACCATCGACTGTCTCAACAACTTCGTCTGCTTCCGTTAGTGATACTGGTAAGTTTTATTTGGAAAATTGATTTTGAATTTTCATTCTAGTTATCAGTTGAATAAATAAATGGCGGAATAGTAGTCTGCATGACGGGACTCTATATAAAGAATTTAATTTACACTCATGTCAATTAAATGCCGAGTGGAGACAATTTAAAACTGTCAACCGAAATAGCTACTTAAAAATGTACTAGTACTGGAATATTGATTAAATTGAAATTCTGAATGTTTTCGTGATTTCAGAATTCTCTGAGCTAAACGAAGACTCTGGATTGGAAGTTGAAGAGGAATACTCTCAACAGATAGCTGATGCATTCCACCATCATTTGACTNCTCTGAGCTAAACGAAGACTCTGGATTGGAAGTTGAAGAGGAATACTCTCAACAGATAGCTGATGCATTCCACCATCATTTGACTGGTCTGCAACAATGTCTGCGGGATTTAACCTTGGCAGCAGGCTATGTCACAAACCGATACAATAATGACCTGGGCGGTGCTAATCTTTAGATATATCACTTTTAAATTTTATTTGAATCCTTCTCATTGTTAATCCTGTACGAATTTATTTCTCCTCTGGAGTTGAAAATTATTGGAAATCAATCGCAAAATTAATGTAGCAAATCAAAATAATAATGCTGTATTAATGTAATTACTTAATATTGATGACATAAGGAGCACAATTATTACTCCAATCAGAATTCAAAAATCATTTGACATCTAAACTCAGAGGTTAAAATTTTGTAGTTTAAGTTTCTTCATTTTACAATTATGATTTCCTATTATAAATTTAGTAATAACCACTTATAATTATCATTAATTTAGTGAGTTGGTTTAAGATATTGTTGTATGGTTCGAGTCTATCGATGACTTCTGCGCTCATCAGCCATGTTCAATTTGAAAAGNCAATGACTGGAATTTTTGATGTCAAAAACCAGAAAGTGAATATTCATGTCTAATTTAAACTAATTTAGCACCGGAAATATTATTAGCAAATGCACTAAGTACCGCATTATTACTAACTTGGCTATAGACTCATTTAGTGACATGACAAACTTATCTCTAACTATACATAAACAATTCATTAAACTTAATAGATCCCTTAAAATTTATTTTGATGTGGGTTACATTCAGGCGTAAGCAGGATCTGTAAATAAGGGTAACAATTTATGCTCAAAAGATGTTGAATAAAAGTTATATGATATATATAATATAGGTTACCTTAATTTTCCTTGTTTGATTTTGGTACTTGCGTACCGTGTACATTCAAACACGTCTGGAGTCTTCGCGGGACAGAGCGGCAGAGCTTTTCAAAATACTCAGTGTTTAGCTCTAGGAAAGAAGCATTTATTGCATCCTGCAACTCAAACAAATTCGTTGGACATTTTGAATACGTTTTTTGACGAATAAATCCCCACAGTCCGAAGTCACAAGGAGTGAGGTCTGGTGACCTTGGGGGCCAAGATATACCTCCTCCTCGTCCTATCCATTGCTGTCCAAAAACCTCAAACAAATAATCTGTAACTGGCTTTGCGTAGTGTGGACTAGCTCCGTCCTGCATATAAAATTGCTTCGGAAAGTCATANAAGATATACCTCCTCCTCGTCCTATCCATTGCTGTCCAAAAACCTCAAACAAATAATCTGTAACTGGCTTTGCGTAGTGTGGACTAGCTCCGTCCTGCATATAAAATTGCTTCGGAAAGTCATAAAGATGTAGTAAGCGAGGATATACATAATCTTGTAACATTTTTAGATAGCGGGCACCGTTCACAGTGCAGGGATTAAAGTTTGGACCCATTTGATTGTTGGTAGGTTCAGCGTGAAAGAAATATGGGCCGACCAATCCCTGTGATGATACAGCTGCCCAAACAGTAATCCCTACGGACTTCATCTGCACTTCCCTTAACGTGTGTAGATTTTCTGTAGCCCAGTACACTTCATTACGGCGATTGACGGTTCCGTTGAGGTTGAAAGTTGCCTCATCGGACCACCAAATATTGTCTACAAGTTCCTCGTCATCTTGAAATAGCTGCATCATTTCCTCGCAATAAGCTTGGCTACAAAGATAATTATCGTCACTTTTGAGTTGTTAACATTTTGATATTTGAATTCATAAATGTGTATGCAAAACTTAACCGCTTCATGACATCTCCAGGTTTCAAAGCTTGAACCCACGTAGGATGGTAGGGTCGTATATTTGCACCTTTCAACGTCACCCTAATTGTAGTTTTAGGAATTTCCAATATCCAAGCTGCTCTCTGCAGAGACATGTCAGGAATAGCGGTGAACATATCAACAACTTTATCACTATTCCGGATGGACAATGGAGACCTTTGGTAAGGTTTGCGATGTTCACCCTTCCTTGTTTCAGTAGATCNCTCACTATTCCGGATGGACAATGGAGACCTTTGGTAAGGTTTGCGATGTTCACCCTTCCTTGTTTCAGTAGATCCCGTCTCCCTAAATCTGGCAACAGTTTGTGTAATTGTGCGAGGGGAGGGTGGTGGAACGCCATATTGTTGCGTCCATTCATTCACAACTGTGGCTGGACTCTTTGTTTCTAAATATCTTGTTGNTGGTGGAACGCCATATTGTTGCGTCCATTCATTCACAACTGTGGCTGGACTCTTTGTTTCTAAATATCTTGTTGCCAAGAATGTCCGCTGCTCAGGTGTATAGCGGGTCCCATTCATTCCGAAACAAGGTTCGCCTCATATAATTGCTGCTGCTAGAAAAAAAAATTTTTTTAGGACGAGTAAAATGTTACAATGATAACTGCCATTATTATAAGGTAGTCTGCAAGTATAATTCGCTCAAACTAAAACATCTTAAGAGAAACGCAAAACCAATGGGTGCTTTTGTGAACAACCCGGAGGAAATACCCAGACTTGCCAAGACACGTCGTCGTCNAAACGCAAAACCAATGGGTGCTTTTGTGAACAACCCGGAGGAAATACCCAGACTTGCCAAGACACGTCGTCGTCTTCTGTCCACTAGAAAAAAAACAACAAAACTTGCAATGAAAATTAAGGGCGGTGCCGCATGTACGGGGTGTCCGAAATTTTTTAGTAAACCTCTCATGTACTTGTCCCAGTTTCCGTAATAAAATATCTAAGATACCCTGTATATCTCATGCAGTTTCAATCGTCATTGTTTTTTGCTGTTGACGGAACTGAAAGAACCCACGGCCCATGGAGACTGTTTGNTAATAAAATATCTAAGATACCCTGTATATCTCATGCAGTTTCAATCGTCATTGTTTTTTGCTGTTGACGGAACTGAAAGAACCCACGGCCCATGGAGACTGTTTGTTTGGTTCCACTTTATAAAGCGGAGCCAAAGAAACGGTTTGCATGGGCCATGGAAGGACCCTATAAAGTGGATCCAAACAATCNACTTTATAAAGCGGAGCCAAAGAAACGGTTTGCATGGGCCATGGAAGGACCCTATAAAGTGGATCCAAACAATCTGCCCCCATGGGCCCTCTCTATAAGGCTATTATGTATAAAGTATTTCTGAATTTCCTGACACCAACCTTGGTGTTATGAATTGAAGCAACTGGCTTACACCAAGGTGATGCTACAATGTTTGTTCTTGCTTCACTTCATAAAATGATGTCACCCCCATCCCTTTAACATTATAGAATTCGGTCACTTTTCCGGGACATTTATGTTCCTACGGCAATTTTCAAAGAAACATTGTTAGTCTGTTTTGATTCATAACAGATACCCACTAGTTGTTTGTAAAGATCCATGGGAACAGAAATGTCCCGGGAAAGTGCCCGAATTCTCTAATTAAAGGAATGGGAGTGACATGACCTTCTAAAGCGAAGCGACAACAAACATTGTACCATCACCTCGAGTTACACCGTCGACGGTTGTGGTGACGTCTGGAAGTGCTCTAAAAAATACTAATTTAATATAAGCAAATCCTAAAATTATATAGAAAATTACAATCATTTTATAGTACAAATTTTNGGTTTAAGATATTGTTGTATGGTTCGAGTCTATCGATGACTTCTGCGCTCATCAGCCATGTTCAATTTGAAAAGTCTGTTGATTTCCCTGACAGAACTTTCTCAGGCGGAGTCATCGACGATTAAATTTTGAACTATTCAAACCTCTTTGCGTGTTTAGTCGAAATTATGAACTAGTTGGTAGTGAAAGTAATGGGAAATCACTTTCTCTTCTCACAAAGCTGCTAAGCTTTTTTTAACGGATTCGACGAATTCAGTACGCATAAGACGATATAATAATAGTCTGTGATAAAAATGNGGTTTAAGATATTGTTGTATGGTTCGAGTCTATCGATGACTTCTGCGCTCATCAGCCATGTTCAATTTGAAAAGGCTGTTGATTTCCCTGACAGAACTTTCTCAGGCGGAGTCATCGACGATTAAATTTTGAACTATTCAAACCTCTTTGCGTGTTTAGTCGAAATTATAAACTAGTTGGTAGTGAAAGTAATGGGAAATCACTTTCTCTTCTCACAAAGCTACTAAGCTTTTTTTAACGGATTCGACGAATTCAGTACGCATAAGACGATATAATAATAGTCTGTGATAAAAATGTAAATGCTAACATCAAAAATATGTCGAATAAACGGGATGATAAAATACTTCTGTGGGAACATTGAAAAATTAAAGGTTTCCGTAAGTTGGAGTACAGTAGAGAAAGAGCCATTTCTTCATTTCGTTTCTTGATAAAATTCTACCGAAACTGATTTAAGATCCGAAAACGAAAAAAAAATTTTTTTTTTTTGTATTCATTTTGAAACCGAGTAATTTAGTTTTCTATTTGGTGTAACTAAGGCGCTGTTCAACAAAAATGCAGAATTTTGAGGGGTTTGTTGAGAATGTTTCTATTTCAAATCAACATTCAAAAATATGTAAGATATTGGGCCCGGAAACTGATCTTGGCGTTTACCTTTTTTTTTCCAGCGATGGTTTCTCTGAATATTATCAAAAGAAGACTCAAGATTTTTCGACTTTAATAATAAGCGGCTGGTGATGAAGAGCCGCTGTATCTGTAAGAACCTTGGGAAGACTGAAATTAAAAAATCAGCAGTTCTCAAGGACAATAATTAATTAATACGAGTTGTTGAATAGATACCAAATCACCTGGGTCAGCGACAATAACCGGTCTCCATGGACCGTGTAAATCACACAGTTGAAGGTTTATCGCCTTGTGGGAAACAGCCGTCAACCTCAAATGTAACCAAGAAAAATTACAATTTTGAAGAGAAAATTTACATTTTTGCCAAAAATGAAGTCTATACTGGTCCAATGGACAATGTCAAACGGGAAATTTTGTCATCCAGGACTCTGGTTAAACTCAATCAATAGAATTTTTTGGAAAAATTTCAAGCGAAGTGAAATTACTATAATGCAATGATATCACTAGATGGTTAAGAATTGTATGTTTTTCTCTCTTCATTTTATGTAACATTCTTTTTAAGTAGAAGTAAATCAACAAATTTTCTACAAATCTAAAAGTCCCGACTAGCTTTTAGATGGAAAGAACACACTCCAGTCCATTTGATTTTGAGCCACTTAAGGTACTGAGAAGTTTTGAAGGTTGAATAAAATTTGAGAGAGGTATATTATATTTATAATTTTGGAAGGGTTGGAAGATATTGAAGAGTCAAAATATTTGAAGGGTTTTAGAAACTTGTAAATCCTGAGACTATTTCGCTTGAGGAAGTTGAAGGCATGAATTCATATAAATTGAGAGTTAGTTAAACTGATGGACGACATAGAGTAGTGAGCAGAAGGAATAAAATCATAATCGTAAGATTTTAATAAACTTTCTAAGGACGCCGACCCCCTACTGGCAGTAACGAATGACTTCATAATGTCTCAAATGTGGCTATGTATTTTTGAGTACGGATAAGGTGTGTCACCACAAAAAGTTAAGTTCCTGTCTCTTGGTCTTAGAAACAGGTCTACGTTTCATATTGTGTTAAAGAGGTTTCCGTTATTTCAATTCTCTAAATTAAGTTCTCTTAGAATTGGAATTCTNATTTCAATTCTCTAAATTAAGTTCTCTTAGAATTGGAATTCTGAATTAGAAATTTAAAATGGTAGAATTTATATTCTCATTTCCCATTATTCTTTTCGTCTGCCTTAGTTGTGGGAATGTCCGTGGGAATCATTATGTCACTGGATCATGGCAAAATCCCAATCCATCCAACTTTCAGCACAATCCTCAAGGCATAGTGAAATTGGGTAAAATATTTTTAGAAGGTTTTTCAAATAATTTTTTAATTACTAGATTAAACTATTTTTAACTCCCTAGCTCCTTATAAAGTCCATGCAGAACAAGTAACGCTCTCTGGTTTCTCAAGCGGTGGCTCATTTGCTCAACAATTGCAAATATCCTACTCATCTCTATTTCGAGGAATAGCAGTTTTTTCACATAGTGAGAATAAGAAAAANCAACAATTGCAAATATCCTACTCATCTCTATTTCGAGGAATAGCAGTTTTTTCACATAGTGAGAATAAGAAAAATTTTATTTTTACACAAATCTAAAATTTCAAGAAACTTATAGCTTAACTTAAAACTTAGAATAAAGATAAAAAATTAAAATTTGAGTAAGTTATTTTTTGTTGTTTCCTAGCTTATTACAAATGTGGTCCCGGGAACGGTNCAACAATTGCAAATATCCTACTCATCTCTATTTCGAGGAATAGCAGTTTTTTCACATAGTGAGAATAAGAAAAAATTTTATTTTTACACAAATCTAAAATTTCAAGAAACTTAGAGCTTAACTTAAAACTTAGAATAAAGGTAAAAAATTAAAATTTGAGTAAGTTATTTTTTGTTGTTTCCTAGCTTATTACAAATGTGGTCCCGGGAACGGTGTGGAGAAGGACTATGACGACGTTTGTACAACATTGGGTAACTTTCCCAAAGAGCGCTATTGGGATGTGAACCGTGCGCAGAGAGAAATTCAGCGCTATGCTTCCCAAGGGCTTATTGAGAATCCGAGTCATCTCCAAGGCAAGAAGCTATACGTCTACACTGGTACCCACAACTTTCTCTTCACAACAGGTCAACAAAATTCTTAAGAAATTGACCCTATCGACTAAGTTTTTTATTAACTTTCATAATTTACACAATCCAGATCAAAGTTTACGAATTATCAATCTCTATGAACCACTGATAAAAAATCCATTGGCAATTTTTACACGAGTTCAAGCTGCCAACCTCACTTTGGTAACCAAACCTTAGAGCTAAATTTTATATTTAGTTTAAGCAAATGAATTTTGATCAAAATTATTGTTTAGTACAACTTTTTTTAAGCCTAGTGATACTTTCGGCGGATCTTGTGCCGAAGATTCGAGCAAAAATTTCTTTATCGCAAATTGTGGAATTTCTGGTCCTTACGACGCTTTAAAGTTTCTTTTGGGAGATTCTATAAGAAAAGGTAAAATCGTGAATACTTTGGAACTTTTCATTTAACAAAGTAAAATTTAAACCTTTACAGAGACTAAGAAACTTTGCAATTTTGTAAAATTTCAAGTTAATTTATAATCTATTTGAATGCTTTTAGCACGACGCCAACTACCACTTCAACCTCTACTCTTATTTGACCAATCAGAATTCTTTACAAATGTAACTGGACAACATGGCATGGATACATTAGGTTATTTGTACATTCCACAACGTTGCCGAAATGTAGGAAACCGCTGTTACCTCCACTTTTATTTTCATGGGTGTACTCTAGGACGGTGAACTTAAGGGAAAGCACATTGTTTCTGACATGCCTTGACCTCATACTTTATTTTATTGCAGCGAATTCGTCCAAGATAACCATATTAAGAACAGCGGCTACTTGGAAGTAGCTGAAGAAAATGATATCATCCTGGTCTTCCCACAGGCGAAACAAAGTCTACCAGAAAATGAAATCGGTTGTTGGGACACTTATGGAATTACTGGAGCACTTTTCGGTAATTGATAACGAGTTGTGAGATCCTTTATTAGTAATCAAGTCCTTGATTGAATGTTGTTGTAGGGACACAAAAAGGAAAACAAGTTTCCATAGTTCGTAACATGCTAACCAGAATTCTGAGTTCTAGTTCACCAAATTCCCCTCGAGTAGCATATGGTAATACAGAAAGTAGTAGTGCTAGTAGTATCGCTTTCAGAAACATCGGTGGATTCTCTCCGTCTGCCACCCAGTATTATGTAAATCAAGGTTTCTACTACCCAGCAAGTCGACATGGGACCTACCTACAAGGAGCTCCAGCATGGTCAAGGAAGTCCCGCCAATCAATCCACACAGTTAGTAAACTTTTCACTCATCTTCAACTATTTAGAATTTTAGTCACAGCTTATGTAACATACAGTAATTAAAATCAATTTCATTTCATTATAAACTCATTTCAATAGACAACTAAATTGGCTCAAGGCTGAATTGGTTTCATAATAAATTTTTTCTAAACTCTCATCCACTGTACTATACAAACTACTCATTTCCTCCTCAATTCTCTTTGAAACAAGAGCAAAAATGTCTACAAGTATTTAATTTAGTAAAATTTTGAGTGAAATTTAGTAGACGTTGTAATTAAAAGAAATTTTGAAGAAAAAATTCTTGTTTTCATATTTTATTTTCATCTTACTGTGTCGAAATACGAATTTAAGCTAGGTTTCCTTTGAATTTGAAAATTTACAAGTGATTCAATTTATTGATTATTTCTATTTTTATTTGCAGGTTTTCTTAGACAAAATTGATGAATAAGAAAGAAGATTTTATGTACAGTTTTATTAGTATCAAATTTTTTCAACATTAATTCTTGATGTGTCCATTGTTCAAATTTTCTTTGAGTAATAAACTTATATAAAATTACTGGCTCTTATTGTTGTTGTTCTTATTTTTTTATAACTTTTTGACCTTCAAGACAACTACTGCACCTTATCATTTTCACTCTATTTTTTAGTGAGGTGTTCTTACAAATTCTATCCACAGGTAAAAATAAAAATGTGGTTTTTATTTACTTCTCTTACAACTGTATTTAATTGGAATTCCCAACATGTAATCAAGTGGATACATGAAATGTGAATGATTATTTTCTGCATGAAAACCCTGAGACTTTTTATCCATTTAAATTAATTTGGCAAACGTGCCGAAAAGTTAGGAAAATATTTTGTCTTAAATGCTTTCTAATGAAATGAAATTGTGAAATAATGGCCCTTTTGAGATAAAGGACACTCAATTACTACTTTCACAACACTAATTATTACTCTTATCAAAAAATTTATAAATTTACTTTCAATTTCGTAAACCTGTCTCATTCTCCTCTACCTTTCGACTTTTGACTTTAACTCATTTACATGTATTACAAAAAACAGGAATAATCAAAATACTGACCTACTCTACTAATAAGATTATGATCTGGTCTCTGGATTCCTTTAGGTTTGATCTTATGCTTTAACTCGATAAAAATATATTGTGGGAATTTTAGATTATACAAGTTCAGGGGATTCGTTAGCATAAATTACTAGATAAAAGAAGAATGAGTAGTAAGGGCTAGAAATATCCCAAGGAGAGGTCATTGATTCCAAGTCGAGTGATGATGATGAGGTGAGGTGTTAGCAAGCTGTCATAGAGATCATCAAATTGGATCAGTGGGATAGAGAAGTTTTTTCAAACAGCATTTCCAACAAGAATGGTTAGGAATACTAATAGCCTACGAATTACTCTTCATCATAATAACTAAAGACTACCAATGGTATCCAATTAGTACCACCTTTAGTCTGAGCAAAACTATGCAATATCTACAGGATTAACCGCTCTTCCAAGTCTAAACTCTATACATGAATGGTTAGACTAGAGTTTCTCTTGAATAAACTTTCACTTCATCGACACAAGACGGCAGTCGAGAAAGTTTGAAAATGGTGCAGTAGCATAAGTTGAGTCTTTCATTGGGTGTGTGAACAGTTTCAGAGTGTCTTCACTCAACTTCGGAGTTTAAAAAATTTAGCAAACTTTACTAATCTTCAAAATTGATGGAACGGCAGTGCATAACCTCGTTGTTGATTTCACTTCATTGAGTAATTTTTAGATTTTCACCACATTGAGAAGAATTATCTTTGGAAATTTTTATCTACAGAATAAATTTCTCTGGTTCCTTCTTTTTCTTTGAAAGTCGCATGTTCACGTTTTTCCTATGAAATAAAAATCATTCAAAAAATCGAATTAAGCTTTTCCCCTTCATCTTGAAGCGTTTGGTATAAATTAATTTTCCAACTGGGTTCACAAGTTGGAGAAAGTCCCTTCACTTTCAAAGTTCTAAGACTCCTCTGATAATTTCCAAGGAGCATAGCAATTCCAATAATTCTGAATAAAGAAAAGAATAAGTAGCACAATGATTAGTTTTCGTGTAAAGAAGCGATAAGAGAAAGTGAATGATAAAAAATGTCTCGTTTTTTCTTAACTTTCTCTTTTGAACCATACATAGGCATAAAGTTTGACTCGAGGCATGAGGGGGATAAATTAGTAATAAAAAGTGGAGCAATATTTCATAATAATAACTTTTGAGCTCCTATTATTATTATCTTCCAGAAACTTATTAAATTAGTTTAATTTAAATTTCAAAGATGCAATAGCACAAAGTCCAAAGTTTCCAGTAGAACGAAGTTAGTCAATTCCTGAGTTCTGTTCGTATAGTTTCTGGTTTGGATGTTTTAGTCTTTGTCGTTGATTTTCATTCTAATGTGTTGATTGACAAGGACAAGTTTCTTCCACTTGTAGGTGACGGAGAGAAACGGGACTAAATATTTAGAGTAATAAATTTTGAAACTTTCTCTCTTGAGCTTTCACTCCACCTCTTAGTTATGTGACTGACTCGAGTCTTCTCCCTTTGACTCTTCGTCAAAGAGAAAGTAAATCTTAGAAAAAGTTTAAGTGAATTTTCTCTGCTCAAGGTAATTAAGAAGAGTCTCAAAGTCTCATCAAGATGATTAACATGGACCATGACTTTCTCCCATGCCTCACAATCAAAATAAACATCTCTCACAAACTTAACAACTCCTCTCTCCATTGACTCAAATTTTGAGTAAATAATTTTAGAAAGTGATGAGACAGGAATTTATTTTGATGATATGAAGGCAAAAACTTTATCTTTCCCTTACTTTCTCAATCTTCAATTCAACAGTCATCAAGATTAATTTTCTTCAAAAACTTTTACTCCTTAAAATTATCCAAACTCTTTAGATAGACTTTCTTGTGATTTCTTCGCCTTTGCTATGGTTGTTGTTATGTGATTGGTATGAGAATGATTCCTAATTTTAGAATTTGTCTCTTGGCGAGTTTATGAATCTTGAATAGAATGTGGATGGTTGAGTTATGAGGTGATTGAGAGTTGTGCTTGGTAAGTGTGGAGAAAGTGTCCTAATCATCTCAGAGTTTGTGGTAATGATGAAAGAGAAATGACAGTTTTGCCCAGTCCTTTCTTCTCCAAATGATAAAAGTTGGACTTTTACTTGAGAGAGAAAGTGGAGAAAGTTCCCCACCCCCCACTCCTGAGTCTCAATTCTTTGAAACTTTCAATAAGAGGTGATGAGATGGTGGTAGTGAGAAACTTCACTTTCTCCTCACTCATCTTCCCTTCCAAAGATCCACTGCTTTCACTTGGGAAATGGAAATGAAAAACTATGTCGGTGGAAGAAGAAGCGAGACTCAGAGGAATATGTCTATAAACAATACGGACGAATCAAATGAACTCAAGAATTATCTCATTTCTCTCTTCCCTTGCTTTTTTCCTAACCTACTTCCCCCCACCCCTCGATTTATGATCACTTTTATCATGGGATTTATAACTCAAATTTTTACTTTCACTTTTACCAAGTCTTAAATTTCCTAATTGATGCCCTCTTTTCTCTCTGTTGGATTAGAAAGTTAACTCCAATTCGGGTAAAAAGTATTCTTTTTTTTTATTCTTTCTCAGAATACTTGGAAAGTGGTGAGTTTTTAGTCTAATGTAAAAGTAAAAGTAAAATTTTACCTCCGTTGGGAGTGAAAGCATAATCAAAGTTTTTACTTTTTCCCATATTTTGACGTCGCCTAAAATTTTTTCTTTTATTCAACCGACGGAAGGAAGTATGACTCAAGTTCAGTATTGTCATTAACCACATTATGTAGATGTTCTTTACCACTGATTTTAAATCAATAAATTCATAAATCACATGACAGTTTACATTGGTTAAAGGATATTAGGAGCTTACATTCAAATTAAGAAATTTGCAGTGGGATTCATTAGTTTAATTCCATTTTCTCTACTAAACTTTTTTTTTTGAGTCGGATGCTAGACTGCTGGGATAAAGTTTTAATCTCTCTCAGATTTTGTGAAATTGAGCTGAAACGGAAGTTGGAGTGAGGAAAAAGTCTATATTACCTGGACAATTTTGAAGCCTAACTAATTGAATTAGAAAATCCACTCATTCATGCAGATTAATTTGGACTAGAATTTCTCTTTGGTTCTTCCAGATCTCTTTAATTTCACTGCCTGGAAACTGTTGGAGAAAGTCTTCTTGGTTCAATGTCTTCCATATGGTTTCTAAAAGAAAGTACTTGAGAAGTTTTGAAGAAGAGTCAATTTGGTTCAACAGATGTGTAATGAATCATAACTTCCATTTCATTTCATTACCCTATCTCAGCCTAGAAGAAGCCCGTCTCACCGAGTTTTATTACTTTCTCCAAAATTGGTGTTAGTCTGTGGTTCTGGTTGGAGGAGAAAGTCCTATTACCCTCCCTTCGTCCCACTGAGATCATTGACAGAGTTTCCTTTTTCTCAGAGAAAATACTATATAAGATTCCCGATTACTTAGGAAGATGAAGATGACTTATTGTTAGACCTTAACCTTATGCTCTACCCAACACCAACTATATCATTTCTCTCTTTCCTCCTCTCAAACCTACGGGAAAACATTTATTTGATGAGTTCCACTAATGCTCTCCACGTGAAGAGGTTCAGTAATATTGACTCTAATTTATATCTATCACCCGCAGAATCTCCAACACACTTTCACTATAAATACCTACTCTCATACCACCTTATTTACCCAACTATGCATAGAGAAAGCAGTGAAAGAGGAACAGGAGAAATACACCCAGGAGTAAAAAAGACAAAGACCCTCTTACATATTTGATGGAAATTATGTTGATTGAATTGAATATAATGAAAGATAATGTGAGAATTGTGTGGATTGAAGGGTAGCGATGTGGTAGGGAATTATGATAGTGACGGATTAGGTTAGTGCAGAGGGATGATTGTGCGGGGTGAGGAAGTGGTATAATTTATTTAGTAAAGTGAAAGTGAGAGTATGTATTTTGTTGTAAAGTGAAAGTGTTATTCCATTCCACATCCTCTTTCAACTCTTCTCAAAGATTTTACTTCCCTTTCCTTCAGACTGTCTAATCAATATTCAGAAATCTTTTTTATAAACTTTGCTCAAAGCTTAGGAGTTTTTCTGAAGACGGGGTCTTATTTTAAGTCTTCAACTCAATATGAAAATATGGAACAACAAAAATAAATAATTAATTTGAGTCTCTAATCTAATTAGGAAATATTTCTATTTCCTCTTCAACAAAGCACTGCGGTTATAAACTTCCCTGCCTTTCTGGAAATTGGAGAAAAGTCTCTCCGACTTTCACTTTCCAGGGATAATAGGAAAGTTTCCGGGGGAAAAATCAAAATGAAACCTCATTAGAGTACGTTGTATAAACTTTTAATGATGAAAAGTGTAACGGCTCTTCTTCCTACCTAACATTCTAAAATTTAGAAAAGTTATGGAGAAAGCTACTTTCTCTATAATCACCATCAACTTTCTCCAACCGAAAAAAAGAGGCTCTAAAAATTGGCTCAAGATAAATAACATGCATTATTAAGTGTTCTTAATCAAATTGGTTGATGAAAACTTTCACTCAAACCTTTACTTTTTTTTTTGAAATGTTAATAACTTACTGTGTAGTTGGTAACCAAATACTTGAT
The DNA here is from genome assembly GCA_002738285.1 of Holacanthella duospinosa. Taxonomy (NCBI): domain Eukaryota; kingdom Metazoa; phylum Arthropoda; class Collembola; order Poduromorpha; family Neanuridae; genus Holacanthella; species Holacanthella duospinosa. Next base: position 1,285,614 of record NIPM01000011.1, on the reverse strand, counting down.
AATTCCAGGAGCTTTTTTTAACCACAAAGTTGAATGGTTGAATTGAACTATNAGACCTTTACTTTTTTTTTGAAATGTTAATAACTTACTGTATAGTTGGTAACCAAATACTTGATAATTCCAGGAGCTTTTTTTAACCACAAAGTTGAATGGTTGAATTGAACTATGCAATTATTGTTTATTTAAAAAATATAAAGTTTAGAGAATATAAATAATGAAACCATTGGTTTATGAAATGAAGCAATGTAACGAAAAACTTAAAAATTTGGAAATCAAATTGAAAAGAAAATAGAGTGAAAGTAATTGAAAAAGCTCAAGATTTTGTCATTCATTTCTAAAATTCAACAACTTTCTGTCTGTTTTGAGTATAAAAGGTTGGAGAAAGTGACGTTACAAGACCTTTCTCTTGCCTAACAAACAGACCTGTTTGTTTTTCTGCTTCTTTGAATAAACAAAAAGAGATCCTTGCGGCAGGAGGGTCCATCCCACTCCTTATTTCTCTCTCCTCAAAGTGGAGAAAGTCTCATTCAACTCCAGCCATTCTTCTTTTCTTCTCTTTCTTTCCATTTTTTTGTAAAAAAGAATAAAAAAATGAAACTTTTTTAGGATTTTACTGTCACACCAGACCACACTCGAAGAATTCGCAATATCATGAAAAGTATGAAGAGAAACACAGACTCACCTATCACCCAGATCATCCACTTTCTCTTTCATATGAAAAAGGCTTATTTATTAAGTTGTATCTAGAATTTTCATCCATTTTGGTTTAGATTCTCTTACCAGCTTACCTACCATCATCCCATACTTTTTTTTTAAATCTTCTCAACTTTTCCCTTTCTCAGTTTTACACAATGTAAACAATAGAGAATTCTACTGGATTTCACCATTTTCTATTTTTGCATTCTGTCTTTTACTCTTGTACTTTATCACAACAAGGTTCGAAAGAAACGTAGATGAGATTTTTTTTAAGAATTCTTTTTTTTATAACCAGATCAATCTAGAGTTTGGCAATATGAGATTTGCCAGTCACTCTAGACCATTTCAGCTCAATTTTCATTTTGGATTTATTGAATTTAAAATACTTGAACATCCTGTTTAAATTGATTAAAACCGTTATTTTTATCCAGAAGGAAATCAAGCGAATAAGTAATTTCTTCGTAAAGTATCAGGACAAAGGAAACGATTAAAATATTCTCAATTTAAGTTTGTTTCCTCATAAATTCTATTTTTACAAATACAGGCTTAAAATTCTCAAAAAAATATTCAATAACAGAGAGTCAGGTCAAAATGATGTCTTCTTATTTTTATTTTATTTTGCAAAATTTACCACAAGGAATCATATCTTTAGTATTTCAAATAAAATGGCAAGACAGATTTGGAATGGATATAAAATTACAATTTTGCTACAAATTCGGATTTGTACTAATTTCAAAAATAGAATAAAAAAAAATCTTCATGAAATCTTGTTGAAAATATTTACAATTTGTTTTATTAACAAGGAAAACCAAAATCCATATCCGTTTGTTGCTTTTCCTTGATCTAACTGATATTAAGATAGAAAAAAAGTAGTAAAGTAAAGTACATAAAATTGCGAGATTTACGATAGTAATCAATCATTAATCAACTTACGACTCTACTTTAGATTTCCTACTTCATTGAGTTTAGAAAATCGAAAATTAAAAAAAAATGAAGTCAAAACTTTTGGTTTTGTTTGTCGTGCTTTCAATCTTCGTCACTTTTATTCCATTAGGCAAGCCAAACAAAAAGTTAAACTTTTTATTTAAAAAAATTAAAGCTTTAGTTGGTAGAATTGGTTTCTAAGTTTTTTATAAACATTTTTTGCAGATACTGAGGCTGTTTCGGCATGTAACAAAGTTTGTAATCGTGGGGCATCTCATGTGAACCAGTGTTGCCGTAGTCATGGACTTACAGGAGGGTCATGCTCGAGAGGTCGGGCGAGTTGCTATCAACTCGGGTCAGGTCCTATACCGTCAAGGCGAGGCTAGACTCAAGACTTTCACTAAAAGATAATTATGATCAACTAAATTTAGTACAAGTATACTTATGTATAGTAATAAATTTTGTAAATTCGTTGGATACATGCCAAATTAAGTATACTTGTGTATAACTTTGTGTAGTGAGATGAGAGGAAGTAATTAATAAAGCTAGAGAATGATTTCCGGTTCTCAACGTGTGGGAATTGGAAAGCTTGTGATTATCACACCATGGAAACTGACAGAAATTTTATTACCACACTTTCACCACATCGTTTTCACAATATGAGTATAAAGTTTTGAGGAATATGGACCCTATTGTTTAAATAACAGCTTTCACTTTGTCATCTATCCTCACAACTAACCACTACACTATACACTTCTATTTTGCAGAAAATCAATGTCTCACACTCACTCAAGTAATATGCAATTATCACACTTACATGAATCTGGTAAGTGAATTTTTTTCTTTAAATTTTTGTCTTTTTCTGATCAATGAAGAGACAAAAATAATTATTGGAGAAATTTTGACTCAACGGAATTGGGTCATCGTTGAATGTTTGAAGTGAAACCACAGACGGTGACTTTCTCTTGTTAGTCGAACACTGGAGATGATGAGTTTAATGAAAAGGACTTTGGGAAAAAGAGAGGCTTAGAAAAATAACTTATTAAAACACATCATGCTTTGTTGTGGTTCTTTCCAAAAATTTTCTTTTCCTTGGTTACTCCTACACTAGCACACAATTAAGAAGATTAAACAAAATAAGCAAAATCCTACACTGAGGTTTTCCTTTTCATAACTTACAAAAGTGCTGTAACATCAAGTGTAACTGATAGTACAGACTTGGAAATGATATACAGGGTGTTTAAAATAAAACGTTACTGATTTTCTCCGACTTTCACCAAAATTGATTGAATCCAGCAAATTACACTATCTGTGGCAGTTGGGTGAAGTTGTCTTACATTTAAGTACAAAATAAAAACTATAAAAAAATCAAACAAACCCAACATAAAATATAAATAGTACGTGTAATACAGATACCAATAAGTGACTTCCACCTTTTACAAAATAAGATTATGACATTGGTTCAATGAAATGAAGTTTCGCGTCTAAGAAAGATATTTTAGATATTCAGTAAAACAAAAATGCTGATTCGGTTGTAAGGGACTTACAAGAAGTGCAAGAGCTGGATGGATTTTGCAAAAACATTGTTGTCCTTGTGATCTGTGAGCTTAACCGTATAGACTTTCCATCACTTTAAATTCTTATTTATTAAATTTATAAATTTAATAATTAACAAATTTTCTTCTTCAATTATTTTTTTTTCAAATAACTTCACTTTGGCAGTTAGGGAGCAACCGAGATTAACGGCGACTTGGGCAGACAAAACTGTCGGCCTGAATGTTTATCAAAAAAGTATGGATATATAGTTTGAACAATTACGTAATTGTGTGATTGTCAATAACACAGTTACGTAATTAGGTGATTGTCAATTACACAATTATAATTACAAGCAATTACATTTGGAGAGTAATTGTAATTGGCTTTGATACGTTGTCGTAGTTTTATAGACCTGAGCCTAACTGTTTGGGTATGTTTATAATACTGATGCTGGCTACACTCCCTCCACTTTTATGACTTTAGCGCCAGCTAAAAGGATGTCTCAAATGTTTCTGAGTGAAAGCTACTTTCTTCAGTAACGTTTTATTTTGAACACCCTGTATGTGCTCCAGTAGAATTTTCATTTTGAAACCGGAATATGACAATTATGAACGATTAGAGAAGTTTATCGGAAGAAAAAAAGAAAAAGAGAAAGCAGAAGAAAGAAGTAAAGGAAAACCAACAAGTTTAGAAATTATTTCCGGTTTAAAGTTGAAAAGATATTGAAACGCCTATTGTTTGAATTTCCCTTCCTCAGACCTTTTGTTCATCTTTCCTTTTCGGATTTTTGGTCCTGACGCTTATTTCCGTTTTATTTTTTATATATTGAAATTCAATTCCCAAGACTAAGAGAAGGAAAATTGAAACTCAAAGTGGAAAATCTCCTCGTTTTCAACATGAAGAAACAATGATAAACCAATTTATGGAAAAGTTATTCCTTCTAAAAAAATAAAAACCACAAACAGGTGATTTTTCATTCTTATAAACACACAAAAGAGAGTGGAATAAAAAGAACTAAAGCGAAAATCCGGCTTGCGAAAATTTCGTCTCGAAAATTGCAGCCGGAGAATCAGACCTTATGCCAGATTTTTTATATCTTAAATTTTCATTGGTTATTATTAGACTTTCAACAGGCCGAATTGTTTTAATTAAGCCAAATTACCGACTTTGGGTTTTATCAAACCTAATTTCTATATTTTGAATTTTCGAATCTTTTTAGAATCTAAGAAAATCATTGGAAAAGTTGAACGATAATAATATTTTTAGCATCGATTGGTTCTAAAAGAAATTGAGGATGTGGCTTGTGCCTTTAGGTGTCTTGTTTAGTTGAATTTTTGGTAAGAGAAAGTAAATTCAATGATATAGGGTGTCTACAGTTTTTCAATTCCGGTGAAAGTTATCCTATACTTTTATTATCCTCGTCTCTCTTCAATTTTACTCAAAATTTTACAATTTGTTTGTATATAAACTCGTATCTAATTACCCTAATTAGCTTAAAAAAATTCCCCTTTATTCTCATCCAGTTTATTCGTTGAAAAAATTGTAAAAGTGAAAGGCAAGAGTAAAAGCCCATAAACACCCTGTAGGAATGTAGTATGAAGTGGATCCTTTAGTTTTCCCTCCTGTTTCTATAGTTTCAACTTCTCAAGTATATTATTCCACTATTTATCCAATTTTTTGTCTTTTGGAGAAAGTGAGAGACTTTCTCCCCTGGCGGCTATTGACCAGAGTTCGAAGAAAATATCAAATCGATATATATCATGATATTTATTTCGGAAAATATCATGATATTTTTGATATTTTCATTAAACAACAGTTTTTGAATTAGAGACCAACCATGAACCCATAGACATAAGTGTAAAGCATCGACGACGTAAAACTGCAGTCTTATTCAAGTGTATGAATGAAAGAAATTCAACCTGTGATATTTTGCTTTATTTTACTCCCAAGCAGCATTAATTTGGTATGTAGTTAGTTCTTAATCAGTAAAGCCCGGATTTTATGTTGTTAAAAAATGACGATTTATGTACATAAATATGTCCCGAAATCGTTGAAATATGTGCCAAAATATGTACTTAAAATTTGAACAATTGGTACCAAAAATATCATTTTTTTGTCAAAAATAACAAAATTTACTAAAGAACATAATTGTTTCATTTTTTGTAAAAAATACAGGGTAAGAATTTACTATCTTGTACCAGAAGGGATTTTGACCCCCTTCCCCCCAAAAATCTCCCCTACCTCCCTGATCACAAAAATATATTTTTTTCGAAACGGACTTCAAAAATAAAATTTAGAAAATTTTTTTTCGATATTTCAAAAAAAAAATTTTTTTCACCAAAATTTATAAAAATAATATATTCACTAAATTTTAGTATTTGTTAGGTGCTTAGGTTGTTAGGTTAGGTTACGTTGTTAGCTCAAATTTAGTGAATATATTATTTTAATGAATTTTGGTGAAAAAAAAAAAAATTTTTTGAAATTTCGAAAAAAAATTTTCTAAATTTTATTTTTGAAGTCCGCTTCGAAAAAAAAATTATTTTTGTGATCAAGGGGGTAGGTGTGATTTTTGGAGGGAGGGGGGTCAAAATCCCTTCTGGTCCACGATAGTAAAATTATTCCAAAATACTGTTTGAAACATTATTAGACGTACGGTCATTACTTTACTACAATAACCTTTCCTACAATTCACTGAGTCTCCACAGTTTCAGAATTATTATATTCGATAATTCGCTTTCCAATAGATTGTTTTTGAATTTTTTTCAACGTTTCAACTTTCTTTAAAAAATTTTTTTTTCCCCAAAGAAACACTTTACCTCACAAAAATAAATGAAGAAAACTATTAGACGGACGTTTCCTGGTAAGGACCATAGGCCAAAAGTAATGTTTAACTGGTCATATAAAATAATAATAATAGTTTAATAAACTTCGCAGACTACTCGATTAAAAATCATGAATATTGTATTCAGAATTTTAACCTATCCACATTTAAAGAGGACCGATTCAGAAGGACGCATCTTGTTTCTAAGTTGCTCTTATAGTTGTCATGTTGGTTCCTTGCTAAAATTTTATAATTATATCCGACCATCGTCAAAAGCATGAAAATTATTTGCTATGATAGGAATATTTATGTGGAATATGTACAATAAATCAAAAATATGTTTAATATGTGTCAAAAGCTGAAAATATGTAAAAATAATGTAGTATCAAACTCTAGATTTCAACTCAGAAAGGTCAAACTCGGAAAGATCCGAACTTGGAGATGAATCAGATTAAGCAAGAAAAATATGTAAATATGTAAAAATCCGGGGCTTACTAATCAGGAGATTAAAAATGCCTTGATTTGGGTTTGAACTGACCCTAACGTGTGAACTGTGTTTAAAATATCAAATGCGTAAAAATAACAAAAATATCAAAAATATCAAAAATATCTGATATATATCAAAATATCCGATATTTTTGATATTTTTGAAAATATCATGATATTTTCGAACTCTGCTATTGACTATATACCTGATAGCTCATCTGCTCTACTCCGTCCTCCCATTGATTCAATTCTTCAATTGACTACCTTTCCTGATTCCTCCACATTCTGTCCACAACTCAACACCAACTACATTCAATTCAAAAGGCTCCAAGTCATTTCTTCTCAGAAAGTTTTACCTTTACTTTCATTCTCACTCACCGCAGACATCCATTCTTTCTCCAGAAGTATCTCCTATTATTGATCATACTGAGGGTAGTAATAATTATTGATTACTTACGAGATGCCGTCTGAGTGGAGATTATAATAAATGGGTTCTTCTTTCTCTGTCGTAGAACCTTCCTCCAAAGAAAGAAGACGAGAGTTAAAATTTAGGAAAAAGTAAGCTCCTGTCCTTGCAGTTGTAAGAATTCTGTCATTGGATGACATTGATGTAGAGGAGTTGGTAGTGGCGGTTGTCCCCTACACCCGAGTGTCATAACATCCTTGTGTCCATGGAAGATTCCTTGGATTACCTTGGTCCGGAGGTAGAAGAATAATGACATGACAAGTGAAAGCTGGAAACGATCCGGAAAATTTGGAAGAGCGGTGGCAGGGCTTCCGTGAAGTTCGGATTCCGAAACTTTTCCAAGAAAAAAAAGCACCCATTACACACGTCGTCTTCAGTGAGATTTTTACTCTGGTGGTGAAAGCATGCGGATCTCTCTCCCTACACCTCAGTTTCCTCAAAGCAAGAGAAAGCTCAGGATACTCAAGAGAGAAAGTTTATTTTCAAAGTGATCCAAGAAGTCGAAAAGCTTGAGCCACTGTCGTATATTTGGAAATTAATTTCTCTCAACACTCCACTGTCCAAAGGGAAACAAACTATTAAGTGAAGTGGTACTGAATTTTTAATTATTCTCTTCTGGTGACATGTTTACAAACCCCGCAATTCGTTAGACTAATCACAACCTACTTGACTCCTCATTTCCCACCTTCTCTCAGTTTTCTTATTTTCATCCTACACATCTATTGTAAGTTTTATTTAAACCTTATTTTCTAGGAATTGGTCCGGAAATACTGAAAGGAAATCCCATGATCTAAGATATCTAAAGGTTTATTTATGGGACGTTAAAAAGAGTATTATGAAAACACAGCCGAAATTACTTCCGGTCATGATGTAATAATTCTAAACTCAATGCTACACGTTTGAACTTTGAATCAAATTTTTACCTCGCCGGATGTATTACACCAACACTTTAGACATGTTATTTATTTTTTTATTTTTTTTTGTTCTAAAATTAGACAAAACCTTACTAGGATTTAATCCTTAATTGTTAAAATTTATATTTCACCGTTCTTTTTATAATTGCCGCCGCTGCTGCTGCCTCTTCGTCTGCGTGTAATTAACTACTGTTTTTTTTTCGGAGGGATTGAGGAATTTCTCTGTCGAAAAAATAAGAATTGTTAATCCTGACCAATTAATAACTCCCGAGTACTTTCTGAGGTCAGAGAAGAAGTTTAGTAAAAGAGACTAATTTGATCAGGCCTCATTCTATCTCTCTAGAGTTAGAAGAATTAATCAAGAAACCGCATTGTCATTACGAGGATCCTTCCGCCCTGAAATCTCAATTACACTCTAATCCAAGGACCGGAACTATCAAATACATTTTTCCGTAGTTGAGACTTATATAATTCTTTTTGAGTATCACAAAGGTGACGGAGAGACCATTTTTCATTTCCTACGAATATCTATTACTCAGGGAATGACTTAAAACTGGCAACTGGAAGTTGGAAGAAAGATTGCCATAGCATTCTAGGAAATTTTGTCAATGGCACTTTCACTAATAGCCAAACTAAAACTTATTTCGTCAAATTGATTTGATAGAGAATCCAAAGCATTGAGAAAAATACTATCCCAACTCAAAGGCTTATTTTGAAATGTATTTCTTTGTAAGCTGAATAGAGGGGCTTGATGAAGTGGGAGGAGTGAAGATGAGGCGATGAGAGTCGGTAGTTAAGCTCTCCTGTAACTGTAAATTAAGTAAAAGTTGTTTAGTTGGATTTTGAGGTTTTAGTTCAAGTCATGAGCAGGACTTAAGGGAAAACCAATGGAACTCACATATGAATAAGAGATTTTGTTTGGTTTTGAGTTTGACACGACTCAGAGGACTTTCTCTCCACTTTCCCTTTGAGGAACTAAAATGTCGTAAACGACGGGGATTTTAAGTTTGGTTTTTGGATTAATTAAACTCTAGTTCTTATGCCAGAGAAATTTTGGAAGAGACCGCGAGACTCTCCTTTCAAATGAAACCAATCAATAAACAACTCTTTATGGTAATTCACTTTAATTTTAGACAGTGGGCTCACTTTTATGTGGACTCTGAGCACTTAACTTCATTTACACACACGTCCTCCTCAAGCACAACTCACTCAACACACACTGTTGACTCAAACCATCCCTTAAATACTACAGAATCAAACCACTCACTCAACATGGACACAACCACAGAGTTTCATCCCACTTCAGTTGATAGGATTGGGGATTTTCTTAAAATTCCGTTACACGTGGAAGGAGGTCGAGAGAATTTAGTAATATTTTCAACCGGAACTTGTTCAACAACTTCCTTAGACTTCTTGTGTTAGTATCTAAGGAGTGTTAAAAATTAATGCGGAAGCAACCAATGAGATCACTCTATTTTATTTTTCACATGAATATTATGTAAGGTTTGAGGAGTGTTGGAAAGTATTTCTTAACTGAATAAGATTTTTCGTTCCTATGTATTTGAATTTCCGTTGTTCAAACCTCAAAAACACATTTCCCCTTCCACGTCGACTAGTTCACCTCCTTAAAATGGAGATTTTTGTTTTCATTCTTCTGACTTTCTTCCCTTTTAAAGCTAAACAGAAACTGGTTTCCTTTTTTTCTCTTACTAGAGTAAAAAGAAAAGAAAGTTTTCCCTTGAGACCTCTATTTTGTAGAGTACGGAGACAGGGCTATAGTAATATGTTCTGTTGGTCTATCTTCCTTTTCTCCATCCCCTTCTATCACGTACATGAAAACAAGAGAAAACCAAACAGAGACATGACAGAAGAGAAAACACTTCTATTTAAACTACATTCTCTTTTAGCACTTCATTTACAAATATTTCAATTTCAAAAAACAAAAACATTTCATCAAGTTTCGAGTGGGATTTGACCGAGTCTCAACTATTACTTAACCTTACATTCCTATCATCATAGTTCATTTTCAAATTTGAATTTGATAAAAAAGAAAAAAAAATTTGAAGTAAGAAATAGACATATGGATGAGGAAATCCACTAACCCCTCGGAATCTCCGCTGTTTGCGAGTAAGAAAAAGTGACTACCATCTAACCCAATAAATTTCGTTTTCATTCAACATTTCCTATCAAACATTCACAATTGATTTACAAAGTTTTGGTTTCGTTATTATGAAGATTTAAGTTCAATTTGAAAAAAAAATGACATCCGCTTGGACTAGATTATTAGACAAGTGTAAAGAAACTTTCACTTTGGACCTGTCTTTCACTTCAATAAAAAAAACTTATTTTTTTTTCTTCTGTGAAGCATTTCCAGTGATTCATAGACATTGTGGCTTCTTCATGCAAATTATTTGCAAAAATTTCTTTTCACCAGGTGAAAGTAAGGAGAAAGTGAGCAAAAACTTTCACTACCCATGTGCTTTCATTCGAAAACGAACTTTCCTGAGGAAATTTAAAATTGAAAATTCCATTCTAGCCAGTAGTGGAGAAGAAATTGTATAGAATTTTGAAGTTACTTAAAATTCATGAGATGAAGTGAAGTGATGTGGGAAATTTTGAAATAAACATGATGGGAGGTGAGATGATACTGGTAGTAACTAGTCGACAGGACATTGGTTAAAGGTCTTATGATTTAAATTGTAGCGGTTAAAGAGGTGTAATGGAGACAGTGACATGAGGTCATGTACCCAAAAAAGATCCTCCATGGATTTTTTTCTTCTCGACGAATAAAAAAAAAAGTTTCATCTTCACCTTTTATTAAAAGGAGTCTTCTCAAGATTCTTCACTTCACGCTCCAAGACTTCTATTTAAAAAATTTCTACTTTCTGAAATTTCACTACTTTCTCTCCTTTCTCTCTCCATGCTTTCACTGAGTGGAGATGAATGGATGAGGAGGCTCTTTGTGTCTGTATCATCTTCATAACCCCGTTCTTAAAATTCTGTGGGGGGGAGGGAGTGGTCTGAGGGTTCTATTGGAGTCTCGTACAAAACCTCACCTAAACTTTTCAAATAATATATTCAAAATAACTTTGGAAGAATGTGTATTATATTTCCCCTGTTTGTCTTCTTTGAGGCATTGCCAGGGAGGTTGGGGAGTTCGTGACTACTTTCACTCTATCGATTTAAATTAAAGAGGCCAATGGGAGTGTGGGACCAAAAAAAATATTACTTTTCTTCAACTTTAATAATTGTAATAATGAATAACAACTAGATTTAACTTTATCCAACTCTAAACTTAAACTCTAATTCCGGAGTTAGAAAATTGATTTTTTAGAGAGAGAAAAAAAATCTGAGTGAAATGACGTCTGTTGTGGAATGAAGAGTATTTTTGCGGATAAAGTGAAAGAGGTAGTCGTGTAGTGGAAGATTGAATATGCTAAGAAGGTTATTTTCTCTTATTTCTCAATCTCGGTTGATTTCCCAATGGCCTCTGTCTCTTTTCTCTCTCTGATGGGCCACAACGACATCTTCTTTCTCCTACAACACATTGACAGATTTTTCTCTAGTCTCAACCATCGAAAACTAAAGGACTAAGGACTACTCAATCAATGCGTCTCTTGTTTTTCAAACTTTTTTCCCATTCAAATATGCAGACCAGGGGGAAAGGAGGAGATGATGAAATGAGGATGAATGAGGCAAGTTTCCGTCTTATACGACATTTTATTAGTCTATTTGAGAGACTTATGTGTTGTAAACATGATACATGGGGAGGTAATGTCCAGGAATAATCTACTACTAATCAATAACTTACTTATCATTTACCTCTCAAATAAATAATAAAAATCTTTCAAAATGACATCCTACTTCGTACCTTCCCCTTCAAGGGAGGTCAGCGAACAATGTATTTTGTTGGTTGATACTTCCCATTTGTCCATTTCCAATAGAATTCCTATAGCATTATGTGTAGAAATACAGATGATGGAGATGTTGCTAAAGGAAAGTCTAGGAAAAAGTAATCATTTGAATTGAGCAAGTGAAAGCATTAGACTGTTTTACGACCTTGAGTACAGAGTCAAGTTGTAATAAAAGGCGTGTCATTTAACTATTCTGAAACTTGTAGACAAGGCTATTATTTGGATCCTGAGAAGAAATTGAGTTGAAGGTTTATTAGAATGAAATTGTTAGACTAAAAGTTGGTTTAGAAAAATAATACTTTCTCTAGTCTCGGAGATGTAATGAGAAAGATTATGTAGTGATTTCTGAAAATAAAAAATAATAATAGGTTTGTAAAGATATGTGGATAAATAATTTGAATTGAGAATTGAGTTTGAGGACATGAGAAAGAGGAATGGTGTGGTTGAAGGTATTTTTTGGCACTTGGCCTCTCTCTGTCTTCCGTCATCGTCTTAAAACTTCTCTTTTATTAAAGAGCAGATGGAGAAAATAGTCTTTGTATAATGGTAGTTTTGGCTCTGCTGTCTTTTGGTCGTGGAGACAATGAGAGTCTCGTTATGTCAGTTTTGTCTCCAAATGGAATTCCAAATGACTTTCCCTCCTTTTGTCTTTTCTCATTGTGGACTCTTTGGTCCTCTCTATGCTGAGTAAGGGTAGAAGAGGCGGGGTTTGGGAGAGGAGAAAGCTACACTAGTCATCTGCATCCTTAACTACCACTTCCCTATCAAACTCCTCTTACTTAAACTCCAATTAAACAACTACCAAGGCAGGACTCTGTCTTCCATACAAATTACTTACCCTCTCCCAACTTTCTCTCACCATTTTTTTACATCAGATCCGGCGACAAGTCCTTTGGGAAATATTCAAAAATTTATTGGCCAGGAAGTGCTGACAATTTTATTTCCACTTGACAGGTCACTGCATTAAACAAAAAGGAAATGGAAAGATATCATTAATTCATAAATTCTTGCTCTAATAACCAGCGGCGAATTAAAATATTATTCTCTTTTCTTTGTTTTTTTCCCCAGAGAACAATGTGCTAATATTTACACGATGCACAAAATGAAAGCATTCATTTCGAAATTCTTGTGTTCATTTTTCAGAAGTTTGGCCATTCTGTTTAGAAAGAACTTCATGAGAGAACAAAAGCTAGGGGGAAATTTTATATGTCAAATTCTACCGTAAAACTTTAATAAAAGGGTGAAGAAAAAGTTCAGGGTGTGTCAGCTTCTTTTAACTTTTTTTTTCTTCACTTTTTCTTTGCGTATTAACACCATGGCAAATGAGAGAATAAAGGAAAAAAAAATAAATGAAAAAGAATACGAATACACTCTGTACAAATACTAACAGTTGGACACGACAATCGCATTAACCTCTCCGGCTCTATACATTAGTTTGCAACTAAAAAAATGAAATGTTGAAAAATATCTATGTGTCAAATTGCGTAATTGACAGGAAAATTTTATTCGCTTGTGATGAAAATTTTAATCTAATTTCTTTGGTTACTTTTGCAGGGATTACTACAACAATGAACGTGTACCTACTAACTGGTTTTCGGTTCTTATTAATTTTGATCTTAACTTTGAGTTTTGGTGGTGATAATAAATTATGAAAACTGTTATAATTGATTGTGTATTGCTGGACTGTGGGGAGATGAGAAACGGAGTATGCTCCTTTTGACATGGTGTTACGGAGTGTTGCGGATTTTTCATTTCCAAAGTATTTAAATTGTGATTGGACTCCATTATTAGTGAGAAAGAATGAGAGATTCTCACTCACGTCTTCCATTGGTGGAACATTTCGACAGAGTGAGACTCCAAAGAAAAAGATCCAAAATACGAGAAAGAGAAAGTCATGGATCCTCACTTTCATTCTCTTTGCTAATATCTTTGCAACAAGTTGGGGTCAAGGAAGTTCTAACAATCTACAGAACGGCCACACCGTTTCTACTAAATACGGATCACTCCGAGGTCTCCGACTTCAATTCAGCTCAAGCTCTGCCAAACACTTGGGTAACGCTTTTCTTCTTCAGACTTTTTTTTAATAAAACAATTAAATGGAGGGAAAGGGATCGGAATTGAGCTCAAAGTGGGTTTCTGTAAATTGAATGTCTTTTTTTTTGAATAAAGAGTAGGAAGATTTTGGATTGGGTGACTTTTGTAGGACTTTATGATCGATTGCCCAAGTTAAGTTGTAAGGGTTGTGTAGTTTTGAGGACCATGAGTAGAAGAATAGCTCACTCAATTGTCTCTGTCGTTTCCAAGACACAAAAGAACAAGATACTCTCACTCTCCTCTGTTACAAGTGGTTTAAAAAGCTTCTTTCCTTCCATACTTTCTCCATTTTTACCGTTTCCGACTTCTACGACACACTCTCAAAGAACTCATCAGTCTCTCAAGAGCCAAGGCAGAGAGAGAGAGAGTCCTTAGAAAATAAAAGGCGGAAATTCATGCAGTTTCGTTTCATCTCAGATTCTCTGAATAGCAACTTTACAAAGGGAACACTTGAGAAAATGTAAAAACTCAGCACTTTCTTCTTTCAGTCAGACCCTTCATTTTTCCTTTATGCTACATGACTGATGGTAGAGGATATTGAGAGATATAGAGTGGGGACAGTTTTTCAATCATCGGTGAAACTCTTTTTTTCTGCTTTCTCCTCAATTTTTGTCCAACTCTAATCAAAGTCTTAATCCTTTCATTATAATTCTTCATCTTGTTGCTATTTTTTTGTAATAGCAATGTCACAGTTGACCAATGTGACTGATTCAAGTGGCTCAGTATTTGAATTACTTGTACTNACTCAAAGTCTTAATCCTTTCATTATAATTCTTCATCTTGTTGCTATTTTTTGTAATAGCAATGTCACAGTTGACCAATGTGACTGATTCAAGTGGCTCAGTATTTGAATTACTTGTACTGGTCTAAAATAACGTATTTGCTTTGTTTTAGATCCAGTCTCCGCCTACTTGGGTATACCGTATGCGTCTCCACCAATTAATGCATACCGCTTCATGCCCCCTGTTGCCCCTCTACCTTGGGGTCAAGGAGTACGTCTAGCCACTACCTACCCTCCAGCCTGTCCTCAACGCTTTCCTGACATCTCAAATCGGACAAGAGTTCTTGAAGTAATGACCAGTCAACGTTATCTCCTTCTTCAGAAACTCATCCCACATCTCGCCAATCAGAGCGAAGACTGTCTCTACCTAAACTTTTACGTCCCAACAGTTTCCCCAGGTAAGTCATTACTTTTCATTTCATTTACAAATGACTAATGAATAGACAGAAGACAAGGAAGTTAATTACACGTGTCACTGTTACTAGTATTCTTACTTTAGTAGACTGTTATATTGAAATGAGGAGGGGTAGGTGGAGGCACGGGCGTAACCTGTTTCTGTTACTACTCGGAGATGAAAGCTTAAAAAAACACTTTCTCATGAATTAATATCTAGAGAAAGTTGTGAGTCTGAACAGGTCACAAGGGAAAGTTAGTGTCGTTGGTAAATAAGAGAAGCAGTGAAAGTAGAGGAAGATTTAATGAAAACTAGGCGTGTGATCATTAGTTAGATCGATATCTAAGTTTTGGGTAGGAAGGAGATGGAGATTAGCTAGCACACATTATTGGATTCCGTGTGAGACAATTCTTTCTTCCGGTGAGAGCTTTTCAAAAGAAAAAAAAGAAAGAACTGGCGGAACTTTGTCGAGAGAAAGTCAGATCCGGAAGAAAGTCCACTCAAATCTATTCTATTTTCTCTTCCTTGACATGGAATCCGTCCTCATTGAGTTCGAGTAGGATTTAGAATTTAATCTGAGCAGAAATCCTTAAGTCTATTATTTCGAAGTGGGGGGGG